>VRYO01002581.1:6410440-6445489 GCA_009812075.1 Sialia sialis | reverse complement strand
TTTTTTTTTTTTTTTTTTTTTTTTTTTTTTTTTTTTTTTTTTTTTTTGGTGAGGCTGGGTAAAAGTTATTTCACTTTTATGATGTATTTTACAGCTTCTGGTAAGGGTCCCTTGGGTCATCCTTTCTGATTCGAAAGAAAGCGCTTCTCTCTTCCTATAGATGGGCTTTTCTACACCTGAATGATTGAGAAAGCTTTATCTCTTGCTATAGTGCTACTCAGGTGTTTGAGAGGCATCTTGCTTTTAGGAGGCCAATTGTGTAATTGTTTATTCTGAGCCCAAATTCCTTGTGATATGATTGGTCCTGTGTGTACTTCCACAGTGTGCAATTAAAGGCAGGGGTAACAAATTCTGCAGAAGGCACAACTCCAAGTGACAATGCTCCATGGTCTGCTTTCAGACCATGGCACAAAGGCCAAACAAAGGATGAAGAGCGTCAGCCAGGAGGAGGGACGGGAGCAGAGCTGAGCCCTGGCTGGGTGCAGGGGGAGGACAGAGAGCTGTAGAGCCTGAAGGTGAGCTGGGTGTGCTGGGGCAGAGCTGCAGCTTCAGCCCTTAAAGAGCCTTGTTGCTGTCCTAGCCATGGCAGAGTCTCACTGTGTGACAGTGCCGAGCCCACATTTCCCTTCAGATGTTTCCTGTAAGGTTTATTTTCATCCCAGCCCTGCCATGATTCAGGCAGCCTGTCTGAGCCCTTGTTAGCCCTGTCCTGCCCACAGTCCCTGATGCCCATGGGGTCGCAGCCACTGGCTGTCACCTTCTCTGACATGGCTCTGGCTCCCAGTGCCCTCCTGGGGCTGCAGTCATTCAGCCCCCCAGGAGCTGCTGCACCACTCCCCTCCTGATATGGGAGGAGCAAGAGGGTGCTGGACCTTTAGCACTGTCCCCAAACCCTGCCAGGCTTGAGGTCTGGGCCAAGGACAGCTGTGCAGGGCGAGGGACACAAGGACTACGCCACATGCTGGCACTGCCCCACTCCTGCTGCCAGGGCCCCCCAAAACTGTGCTTTCCTATGTCCTCATCTGTCCCCCCTTTCCCTTCAAGTGCAGCTGCACAGGGTGTGCTGCTCACCACTGGCTGTCCCAGCTGCCACAGGTGGGTTTTAGGCTCTCAGCCCATTTCTACACAAGCTGAGGAGCCCTCTTCTCCTTCCCACCACTCCTGGCAGACTGTTCCTGCTGCCAGCAAGAAACAATACATCAGATGTCACTAACAGCAATAGGAAACCACCCGCTGAGTTGAGAGTAGCTGTAGGACTTCTTGGCTTTTCAGCCTTGGACATCCTTGACAGGGCAAGGGGGGATGGCTAGGTGGGATACGGGGAAGGAATTGTTTCCTGGGAGGGTGGGCAGGCCCTGGAACAGGGTGGCCAGAGAAGCTGTGGCTGCCCCTGGATCCCTGGCAGTGTCCAAGATCAGGTTGGACATTGGGGCTTGGAGCAGCCTGGGACACTGGGAGGTGTCCCTGCCATGGCAGAGGATGGGACTGGATAGGCTTTTAAGATCCACCCAAACCATTCTGGGATTCCACAATTCTGTGGCCCCTGAACTCTGTCCTGCACTGGTTGGTTATTTCCACCTGCTTTAATTACCTGCAGTTCATCCCTTTCTCTGTGCACCCCAGCTCTGTTCTGTCCAGACCCCCAGGTGTTTGTGAGAGCGAGCCTGGCACAAGGTGTGTACTGCCAGCAGAGATCTGCTGCCCCCGAGGGCCCTGCCTTGGCTTCCCATGGGATCAGGAAAAGTCAACACCCTAATGAACCCAACGTCATGAAAGATTCCAGAGACAAGGCTGGGTTTTCCCTGCTCTTCTGGGACTTGCCTGCTGTGTTCTCAACTTCTGGTTGTTTGTTGGAGAGTGCTGTGGGGCATTTGTCATAACTTCACAGGTCATTGCTACCATGCCTGCCAAGGTAACTGCTCCTTCCAGATGTGACAACACTTCTATCTATTTCCCTCAAGGTCCTCCCTTCCCTGTGTGGTGCCACTGCTAGGTGGCCACCTGCCTTTTTGGGAGAATCTGGGGTGGCTGTTTGGGGGCTGGGGTGCAGAAGATGGGTGACTGAGCTGACCCAAAAGCTGGGTTCAGTCTCAGCCTGTGCAGAGACAGCTTCCTTCAGCCCTTGGGATGAGTGAGCAGGTGATTGGAAGGTGTATTTCCTCTTCTGCCAAAACCTCCAGATGTTACAGATGTGCCAGGCCTGTTTGCTTGGCAGTGAGGGCTGCACATCTTTGCTGTGGTGGGGTAGCTGTGCTTGGTCAGCAGAGGGTTGAGGTGTCATGGGTGTCCTACACCCCTCAGATCCCCAGGGAAAACTCCATTCCATCCCCTGCCAGCACCGCGGGGCTCAGGCAGGACTGGATCCTCCTTCCTGGATCTCCACTTTGCACACAGGCACTCAGACAAGGCTCAGAGGGCACTGCAGCAGCTGGGAGCAGGGTGAGGCTGTCCCTGCTGCCCTTGCTGGTACCTGGGGAGCAGAGCAGCCACGACTCTCTGCTGGTGGGACTGTGGGGCCCGATGAGCCAGAGTGACCAAGGGCTGGGGGACATTCACCTGGAATGAGGCTGAGGGGACTGACTGTGCATCAGAAGGTGGAATGGATGGTGAAATGGTTATGTGAAGGGACCAGCAGGATGGGCTGGGCCATTGAAGGTGAGGTAGGAGGGAGTTGAGTACTTGGAGCAGAGGGTGGTGGCTGGGAAATGGGATGGAAGGGGAAGTAGGGCCGTGCAGGAAGGGCTGAGGTGAGAGGGCAGGTGTGGCCCTGACTAACCCTGAGGGTACTACCCTCCACAGACATTGTGCCCTCTGCCCATCCATCCCCTGGGCCATCTCTGCCCTGCAGAGCTCCCACCCTGGATCCACCCAGACCCTCTGCACCTCCCAAAAAAATGTCCCTCACAAGTTCTGCCATGGCTCTTGTCCCCACAGCCCCTCCAAGCCCTGAGACTTGTTCACACCTCGTGCCACGGAGGCACTGGTTGTTCTGAGCCCAAAGCACCTGCACCCCAAAGCTCCTGAGTGGGTGACAACATCTATGTCCTGCCGTGTGCCAAGTGTCTGAAATGAGGCAAAAGGTGGGATTTATGCTGCACAATCAGTAGAGGAGATAAAAGCCCCTGACATTTTTTTAATTGGGGTGCTGGGAACATTTTAGCAGCTCTAAGATGGTTCTGCAGTTTTGTGTAAATGCCTCATCAAAGTGGTAATATATTCTAATTATTAGCAGAGCCCTGGCTGCCTCATGAACCTGTAATATTTTGTGACATGTGACATTACAATGAAAATGTATGAATAACAATTTTTCATTTAAATTACCAGCTGTATGATCAAGTTTTTTGTAGTATTATGAGTTTTGGGGTAAATACTCCATAAACATGTAAATAACTTGTGCTGTTGCTGCATTGGAGAATTGCAGGAGGACATGGCTTGTGGTACAGATGAACCAAGAGTGGAGTACTCTGAGATTTTGTGTCTTTTGGACACATGGCTGGGGCTGCCTAATTCTTGCATTTGCTCCGCAGTGTGTGGGCTCCTGTCCTTGCAGGACACCTGAAACACCTTCTCAGGTGCTGCACCCTTTGCAGCCACTTTTCCCACCCATCTGGGGATCTTTCTGTGCCACCTGGATGGCAGAGCTGTGCTGCCTTGTGTGGGAATCTTCCTGGGGATTCATCACGGACTGGGAGTCACTGGGTCCATCCCTGTTGTTTTTGTGAGATGAAATCCTCTGAAGAAACACTTTTTGCTCCTTCCCCAGTCAGCCTGGCCTTGGGGCTGATTGCCCTCATTGAGAGGAGACCCACTCAGCCCAAAGAAAAGCTGTGAGCACAAATCCAAATATTTTTTTACAACAGCAAAAATAAAAATATTTTTCCTCGGGAAACAATTATTTTGGCTTTGCTTTTCACTTATTTGTTTTCCTAAATTGCTTTCTAATCAGGCAGAATGGGTAAACGAGGAAGCAGGTGTGCAGATTCAAAAGCTCCAGTTTCCACCATTTTTTCCCACCTGAGTTTGACCCTGAAAGCCTCCCTGGCCATGCTGTGCCAGAGCCACTTTGGCCCTCCAAGCCCATGTGGTCACAGGCAGGAATGCAGTGAGCCTGGACATCATCCATGTTTTCTGTGACTCCAGCTGGTACTTTCATGGGGCAATGCAGCACCTGAGGGTCAGGGAAGAGCTATAGACACAGGACTGGACGTACTGACCCTCAATGAGTCCCTTCTGCCATCACCCAGGTGAGGACCCTCTTCCCATGGCTCCTGAGCCATCCACCACTTTGCTGACCCATCCCTAGTTCTCCCAGCCTGGAGCAGTTGGTCTCTGGACACTGATGCAGGGTGCCTTGGGACAGGATGCTCCAGTCTTGTCTTCTCCGTGCCTGGGAACAGGAGCAATACTCCAGGTCTGCTGGAAAGCATTGAGAAACCTGGCCAGTGGTTCATGGGATGTCCTTCTCCACCACCTTCACAGGGAAACTGCCCTTGTGTGGACCCATGGGAGGAGGTGAAATGTGCTGTTCTGAGTCAATTTTTAGAGTGGAAATATTGGAAATGAACTTCAGAATTAAAACATGGAGAACAAAGTGTGTCTGCACCAGGGAGAGGTGAAAACAGTAGCACTTTCATTATGGAAACGGTATTTCTGGAAGAAAAACAGCAGAAGTGAAATATCCTGGAGTGTTTGGGGTCAGTGTGAGAGTGCTGAGAGACTTCCCAGACGGGAAAGGAGGGATTAAGAGACCCCCAGCATCACCAGCATTGTACTGTGAGCACTGCCCAGCCTCCAGGGCTGAGCTGGGCCACACCTGGGTGAGAGCATCTCCTTGGGGTAGGAGCTGCACAGGGTGCACCCAGAGCTCATGCTGGGACTTGGCAGCTCCCAGATCAGTGGTCATGGAACTCCTGCACTCCTGACCAGAGCCAATGTCTTACAGAGTGTGTGTTGCAGCTGTCGAGGTGGACACAACTGGCACCATCACCAATCTTATACTCAAAACTTCTTGTGCCTTCTCTCAGGAGACTTCTCTCAAGCAGCTCCATGAAGCACTGACTCCTTCCCTCCTTAAGTTTCCTTCTTCATGATCCGCTAACCCCAAGCTGTCCCTTACCCAGCCACCTAACCCCTATCTGTCCCTTGCACAACTGCATGTCTCTTTCTTCCTCCCAGCACAGACAGTAGCCTCCATCTCCAACTAACTGATTGCCAGCTAACCCACTCTTCTATAACACCCATCCTCACTGGCAAGGCTGTTTCTGCTCCTTGGTAATCAATACAGCTGTAATTCATTGAGGAAAATTGCCTTCTGCACTGTCCTTACAAACCATTCTCCTATGGATGTGCTGTGTTCACACATGTCCCAGGAAATTAGAGGACATTGTGGCACTGCCTGCGCTGCTCTAGGTCCTGCAGGTGCTGTTGAGGTCACCTCACACCCTTGCTGCTGTGGCTTCTGCTGCCTGCAGGACTTGGGGGTACCCTGGAGCTGCCTCCCTGCTCTGAACAGGGTTCTGGCATGTTCCCTGGCCCCTGTGCCCGGCATGTGACAGCTCCCCGCTCTTGTGCTGCATGTGCTCTGTTAGAGACGTGGTCGCTTTGGGACAGACACCATGCCCTCTCATCCCCAGGCTCTGTCTGGGCCCTGAGAGAGGTGCCCAAGCCACAATGGCCAGAGGGATGAGCTCCTGGTCCTGCAGAGGGGCAGGGCTGCAGGACCGGAGCAGAATGGCCCTGTGCCCACCTGTGTCCTCAGGCTCTCCTTGGGGGATGGATGACAATAGAGACAGTGGCATGAGCTGTGCCGAGAAATTGCTATGCCCTCAGGGTCCATGGATGCCTAGAGAGGCTGAGGACTCTGGGATGGCTCTTCTCTGAGCTGCCCAGCAGGTCATTGTCACCTGCCATACAAACAGATGTCAGTGTGCTGTAGCAGAGCTGATTACCAGGTGTAGAGTGGGGAGTCTTGAGATGATGGGGAAAGGCGGGGAGCCCTCACCTCTGCCAGCCCATGCTCCCTGGGATGAACCCACAAAATGAGACACAGTGATCTGCTGGGGTCCTGGGACCTGTTGGGCCTGGGGGGCCCTGAGGGAGCAGAGGGAACACAGGGAACAGGGGCTGCAGCAGCGATGCTGTGCCTGTGTCAGGGCTGGTGGGGGCAGGTGCTGCACAGGGAGCACAACCAGCTCCCTCCACTCACTCCTGTCAAGTGAAGAGAGAAGGACTCAGCGCTGATTAATTATTTAGATTAGAGCAATCCGAAGGGGATTAAAATATGCCTGGAAAATGGTGATTTGACAAGTGTATCTGAGGGGGGGTCCCACCAAGCCCCCCGCCTCTGGCTGGCTCATGGGGGAGCCTCCTTGGGACTGGGGAAGCTGAGGGGGGCCACAGCCCCTTCTTCTCATTGGGAGCAGCAAACAGAATATGTTTTCCTTTTTCTCTGCCTGAGCTCTGTAAGCAGCTTAGAGTGTGACTGGAAAAGCAATGGAGCTGGGAGAGGGAATCCCACCATCACACAGCCTCAAGAGAGGGAATATTTGATGAAGCTGAGTCCTGTGAAGAGAAAGCAGAGGCTGTTACCATCACACATACTTCAGCACAGATGCCACAGAAGAAAGAAACCAGGCTTTGTAAAGAGCCTTTGTATTATTTCCTGTCTCTCCATCTTCACTGAAGTGAAAATGAAGCATTTTTTTAAGAGTGAGGGAAAAAAATGAAAAGAAAGGCAGGAGAACAAGTTTTTGTCTCTGCTGAAAGCTTGGTGCTGTGCTTTAACTCTTGCCTGAGCTCATCTGCCAAAGACAGCCTCCTTGCAGGCTCTCTGGGCTTCAGTGCAAAATGGATTTTCTTTAGCAGACCCTAGTGAGTCACTTCTCTTAGCAGATATATCTGCTGGGCTGGCGGAGAGGAGCTCTGCTGAGCCTGGCTGGAATCAGCATTGAGTGGCTGCAGCTGAAAGGCGCCAAATGCCATCGATCACGCAGTCCCTGCAGGGCCAGGGAAAAGCAGCTGGCAGTTCTTCAGCTCGACCCATGTGCTACCAGGTGGCCCCTTCCTCCCCTTCATTCGAGGCATTGTTCTGACTCCCTTTCTCCAGCTATGGCTGGCTCCAAAGCCTCTGCTGTGCCAAGAGCTCAGCTCCTCTTGAAATTGAGAACTTTCTAAGTTTGAGCCAAGGCTTTTGTTCCCCTTGCAGCTATCACAGATGAATGAAGAGGTCCATTCTCTCCTTTACTTCTTTCAGAGCAGGAGCACACTAGCTTTGTGCAGGGCACAGCAGGAGGGGGGATAGCCCAGCTGTGTGACACATCATGGCGAAGGAGATGAGCTCCACACTCCTGCCTCTGCTCCCAGGGAACTGCCTGAACAAAGGGCTCGTGATCTGCCCTGGTACCCCTGGATAAGCTGCACCTGCACATTGACCCCTGTGAAAAAATCCCCAAAATATTTCTACCTGGGTTTTCTAATAAGAACCACAGGAGGGCGAAGATGCTGATCCTTACTGGGGTGAGTGAGGAAGACCATCGAAATCCTGCTGGCATTGAAATTCTGCACTCCTGGGAAATGGATCCAATTCTGGATCCAATCCATCCTGGATCAAATCCATTCTGGCTCATCCCCTGTGTGTCTAAGTTTTGATGCTTCCCATGGCAGCAGATGGCACATTCTCCATCTTGCAGGCTTGCCTGAGCAGGTTGGGATTAGGATTTTCTCCTTCACCTCTGGTTGCTCGGAGAGAGCTGCTTCTCTGGTACAGTAAGAAGGTGAGACACAACTGCCTAAAGGATTCCACTCTCACCTACAAATAATGCAGGACACTCCAGGCCAGAACTGCAACAACTCACAGGGCCATGAGATTAAAGGATGTTTGAGAAGAAAGCCCTGAAGCCCCATAAACTTCATACATTTCTATTTATTGTAGAATATTCCACAGTTTCTACACACATACGTCTCCATATCTACATACATATAGTACAAGGGGGAATGGCTTCACACTGACAGAGGGGAGATTTACTTTTGGTATTAGGAGAAAATTCTTCACTAGGAGAGTGGTTGAGCCCTCGTAGAGGTTGCCAAGAGAAGCCATGGCTGCCCCATCCCTGAAAGTGTTCAAGGCCAGCTGGGAAGGGGCTGCTTACTCCAAGGGCAGTTATCCCTGCCCATGGCAGGGAGCTGGAAGGTCCCTTCCAATCCAAACCATTCTATGATTCCATGACACCTACACATATTCTACATTTCCTCCTAAGGTCAAGGTGGAACGTGAGAGGAGGAAAAATGGGTGCTGGACTTTTCCTCCCCATGTAAGCATTCGAGGACCACTGAGAACAGTCTGCAGCGGTCCATAGGGTGCAAATTGCTAATAAAATCATGTTTAAACTTTCCAAACAGCAACCCCCTGGCCAGAAGGCAGGAGGGTGACCAGAAACCTCTGAGAAGGCTCTGCAGTGTGAGTTGGCCATAATTGTTTTTTTTTCCCTTTAGATTGTTATTTTCCATGTTTGTAGTTTTCAAAAGCTTCCCTGGAAACCTCCAAGGCCAGGTCAGATGAGCTCTGATAACCCAGTCTAGCTGAAGATACCCTTGCTCATTGCAAGGGGAGTGGCCCAAGTGTCCTTTAAATGTCCCTTCCAACCCAAAGTATTTTATGATTTGACAAAGAGATCTTCAAATAAACCAGGGTGTGGAGCTCCCATTCCAGACACATCTGAATCTTAGGCAGTTCCCTGAGAATCTCCTAAATCATAAAAATAATACAGATGTAAATTAAACTGTCCTGAAGGCATCTGGCAGAATGCTAATGGGGGAACTGTTCTCCTTGCTTTCTTGTCAGTCACAGAAATGGACTGAAATTAACTGCTTTCAACCACCTTCCTGGCAGGGAGAGGAGACAAGGTCACTGGGACCTTTGGGAGCTCAGAGGGATGTGGTTCCTTCATCCCCTCGGGGATTTTCTGTGGAGCAGAACTCCTGCTGACCACTCAGACCAACACTCACCACAGAGGGACGGGCATGACGCTGTAAGTGATGCTGCAGGAGTCACCCAGCAGTGACCTCTGCTTCCAGTTTCTGCCTATCTCTCTGTCTCTGAATCTCTAGCTGGAGTAGGGCTGAAATTTATTGAAAACTGTCCTAGTTTCAGTCAGGACCCTCTTGTTGTTCAATACCACCTCATGTCATTGCCAGGGTGGAGCAAAGGGCTCTTTTGGACTTCTGACAAGAAGGAAGTGACTTTCAGTCAAAAAACTGAGAGGGGGGGAGCCTTTGGCCCTTTTTTATTGTCTCAGAGTCCTCGGTGAGCATTTTGGCACGTGATTCACTGTCTCTTTGGTACACTCTTTTTTGTCAATATTGTTGCTGTTACTGTTTGTTTTGTTATCTCATTGCTGTTTCCAGTAAATTGTTATCTCAGCCTGTGATCTTTGCCTTTTGTGCCTCCAATTTTCAGCTCCATTCCCCTGCAGAGGGAAGAGGGAGGGAAAATGGGAGGGGGCAGTGAGCAAGCAGTGTGTGATTTAGACTGTTTCAGTGGGAACTTTGAATTGGAGAATACCGGTCCTAAAACACAGCAGCCTTCTTTGGTGCCCAGTGTGGGACACTAGGGGACTTGAGGTAACAACAGATCTGGGCAGAATGAGTAGGAGAAAAAATGTGATCTAAGCATTTGTTGTATTAGGTACAGAGCAGCTGGCCACAACGTTGCTTGGTCTGTTGATGTGGGTGAGTTACCTCACCCTATTTGTATTTTCATATATGCTGTCTGTGCCCATCACAGTGCTCCTTTTGAGAGCAGGGAAGGGGTCAGGAGCACTCTGTTGGTGCACTGGAGGATATTGGTTTATGACATGATAGCATTGAGGACACTCAGAAGTGATTAGCATGGAAGCACAGCTCTTTCTGGCTCCCCAACTATCAGTGTCGGTCTGGGTGTTCAAAGAGAAAGTCTCTGCCGTACATCAATGCCACTGATGTTACCTGGAGTAAATGGATTGGTCTGATCACACAGCAGGCTCAGATAGGAAGCCCCAGTTGCCCTGGGATCTTGGGAATCATCACAAACTGCCCCTAAGGTGAAAATTCCAGACTGTCATCAGAAGAGGAGGAGGAGGAGAAGGTGATGTGCTGAGGAGGCCCCACCCAAATAATCAGCTCCCTGAAAATGAAGAGCAATGTGTTCTCTTCACTGGCATTCCTGCCTTATCAAAGGGATGCATTGAACATAGAAGGCTGACATATGGGGCCCTACACAGCGAGTGGCAGAAGGTATTGAGGGACAAGGTGAATCAAATCAGGTTGCAGAGCTGAAGAGCCTGGAACTGCCATTCCAGAGCATCCCCATCTCAGCTCTGTGTGGGTGAGAGAGGGGTTTTACTAGAAATATGGAATCACAGAATCACAGAATGTCCTGAGCTGGAAGGGACCCACAGGATCACCCAGCCCAGCCCCTGTCCCTGCACAGACACCCCAACAATCCCCCCTGTCCATCCCTGGCAGCTCCTGCAGCTCTGGCAGCCTCGGGGCCGTGCCCATTCCCTGGGGCACCCTCTGGGGGAGGGAAGAACCTTTCCCTGAGCTCCACCTGAGCCTGCCCTGGCCCAGCTCCAGCTGTTCCCTGGGTGCTGACCCTGTCCCAGGGAGCTGAGAAAGGAGCTGCCCCTTAGGAGGAGCTGCAGATGCCTGGGTGGTCTGAGCTCAATCCCCTCTTCTCCAGCTGGGCAAACCAAGCACTCTTCAGCTGTTCCTCCTATGGCTTCACCTTGAGATCCTTCATCAAACAATAACCTGAGCTGGAAGGGACCAACAGGGTTCTCAGAGTCCAAGTCCACTCCAGTAGAGCTGGGTGAAGATTCATCTCCTTGGCTCCTCTATATAATAGGATCTGCACTAATCCCTGCCTAGTGGAGCTGGTGTTACTCCCACAGACTGCTCTTTGTCACTTGGATCCCACAACCATTCATTTTACTGCAATTTCACAGCATATGGGCAAACTCAGCTGTAGAATTAACATCTCCAGCACCAAGCTGCTGCCTGTGTGGGGACAGACAACTACATTTATATGGAAGCTGACCCTGCATGATGAACCGTGGGATGAAAATTGAATTAGAAAAACAATCAGCTTTCACTGTTGTGCAAAAACCAGAGGAGCAGCAGCAATCATGAGCAGCCACATCAACCCTTCCACGGGCATCCCAAGGTGACATTCCATTCCCAGAACTCCCTGTCATCTCTGGTGTTTTGTGTCAATGAGACCTGAGCACTTCTCTGGGATTAAGCACAGGCTTAGTGTGGAGTGGCACATGTAGCAGGGGAGCTCAGATCCTGCAGCCTCATGTCATAGACCCTATTATGTGTTTTATGGACATGGACAGGCTCATGTTTCCTGTGCCTCTGCTCCATGCCAGGGCTGAGAAAACTGATCCCTGGCAAGGGTGTTCTTGGCCAGTCTTCAGAGACCCCGAGGCAGCGTGGAAGTCTTATCTGCAGAGACAGATGGGGGTTTAAAATTGAATGGCAACATAAAATTCTGCTGTAGGCTGTCATATGCATGGTATTTTATCATGACACCTCTCTGTCAAACACATTGCTATTGTTTAATATCAATCACATCAATGAATACAAGTTTTATATACATTTATGCAAAATTTCAATTTCTGCTTACATTGCCTGGGTCTTAGAAATCACATTACTTACACTTTTCAATAGAAGCCTTGCTTTTTCCTGTAGGAGAACTATCAAGAGTTTGATGTTTTTTTTATGTGGATCACTTTCTCAGTGAAAACATTTGTAAAGCTTTATTCCCGTAGTCTATCCACTTCAGTGTGGTGAAGTCATAAACTACTGTGGGGAGGATGAACTTGGCATGATTCTGCAGGGGCAAGCATGTGGCTGGAATCAATCCCCACACTGCATTGCTCCTCAGGTCAGCAAGAGGAGAGCAACAATGGGGTAGGAGAAAGGGTGAAAAAGTGGCAAGTGAGGGGCTGCTTCTGTTGAACATCATCTCCTTCTTCTTCCGCTCCTTCTCGACCAATGTTACTATTTTCAGTTATTGGTTGTTTGCATTTTATGTGGCCTGGAATTGTTCTGGTGCTTGTTCTGTGGACTTGACCCAAGACAGACATCCAGGTTCTCCGTGTCTGCCCATGGCCCTCCTCCAAGGATGGCCCATGCATGGATGACCTGTCAAGAGTGAATTCTGCTGAGTGTCCCAGAGGCTGCTCCATGTCAAATATGCCTTGTTGTCCTCCTGAAACAGCCTAGCTGTGCCCAGAGCTCCAGGAGGGGGAGAGAAACATTTGGGATCCCCAGGAGCTGCAGTTCATGCCTACTCAGCAGGGTTCTTACCAGAACGGTGATCTTGGGTTTAGTCTGATTAGTGAGACATGCAGAGCCATTTGTTATCTGCTCCTCTAGTGATGTGGGCAGAGCACAGGCCATGCAAAATGTGCCAGGGCTGTGTAATGAGACGATAATTAAGCAGTAATATGCAACCAGGGCTGTCAAAGGGTGAGACTAGAGCAAAACAAGGCAGCTGCTGCCAGGAGGTGAGTCTGGGTGAGAGAGAAGGATTTTCTCTTTCAGCAGCCTTTATTTCATGGATTTCAGCAGGATGGTTAACAAAGAGCAAAGCCAGGCCATGTGCTCACACAATCAATAGCTCCACCTCACCTGCTGAGCCCTGAAAAAGAAACATGAAGACCGTGAGCAGCAAGCTATGGGGAAACCCAGGCAGACCTGGAGAAGGCAAAGCTCCTGCCTGTCCAGGGTTTTCTGCAGGCTGGGAGGCAGAGGATGGATTTCTGTACCTGGGCTGGGAGGCTGCAGCACTGGGAATTTGCTGCAATTGCTGCTCATTGTCCTCATCCTGGGTCTCACGACCTGACTACATCAAGGTATGGGTTTTTCACACAGACCTCTTCTCTTACTGCTTCACACTTGGCCTTACTTGGCACCTTGCAAATTTTGTCTAACAGTCAAACTGCTCTCCTCTGACCAACCTCCATCTCCATCACCATCCTCTCGATCTCCATATCATGTCCATCTCCATCTCTGTCTCTCTCTCTCATCATCTTCCTTGCCCACAGTTCCAGTGTTTAGAGCTGTCCTTCACAAAATTCCCTCCATCGCTCTCTTATTTGATGAGAGTTCCCTGCCTGTTTGGAGATCTGCTATTTCTGTCCAGCACCCGGCATATTTACAAGTGGGCTTTACCAGCATTGGCTGGACCTGTTTTAATCCAAATCTGTAAAGCCTGATTGTATCTGGGCTCTCTATCCTATCAGCCACATGGGTGCTCTCCCCTGCAAATGAGAACGGATTTGCTGGATGGGGACTGAGTTCCATAAAATTGTTCTGACTGGCCTTATTCCTATAATATTCCTATCCTTTAATTCTTTATTAATTCAATTCTATATCAGCTTTGCTGCTTCTCTGCCAAGAACTGATATCGCTGGAGAATGTTACCCTGCAAATTCAGCCTTGACACATTAATTTACACTGAGAAACCCCATGTTTTTCTTCAGTTACCCAGTGACATATTGAATTTGACCCGTTTCCCCCGCTTTTTGTCAGCATCCAAGGGTGTAACTGCTGTCATGTTCTTGCTGGGGTGTTAACCAATGTTTCTGGAAATGTATCTCCCTTGAATGATGGATCTCAGCTTTCCTTAAGGAATGTTAGAGACAATTAGCAACACACTGTGTGTGTGTTTTCAACTGTGGATGGTGTTCTAAGCCATAAGAAGCTGCCTCTCTCCTCATCTTGCCCTCAAGGCAGGAGTGTGCCCAGCTGGAAGGGAGGACTGTGGCATTGCCTGCACTTCTCTGTGTCCAGGTCCTTCACCACTGCCCTGCCTGCATCCCTCCCCAAACTGCTGCCCTTGAGAAATGGTACACAACCTCTTTACAGATTCCCCATCTTCCTATCACCATAGATTTTGTTATATTAGTGCAACAGGGATTTTTTTTTCCATTTTCATCTTCCTGGACATCTGTGCTGCCCCTGCAGCCTCCCTCCATGTTACAACATTCACAACCTTGGTGTCTTTTTTTTGCTTTGGCACTTGTCTTTGCAGGTGCTTAGGAATCCCAGGTGGGACTAGGAGCTACCCAGGCTCTCCGGCTGGCAGTGCTGATCCCAGCAGTGAGCTGGGCTTAGCAATTGGAGCGGATCCTGCTGGGACTGTAATTACATTGTGAAGACACTTGAAAGTTTCTGTTGTTAAATATTTAATGTTATAAGAGGAATAAGACCCCGAATGTGAATTTTCTGATGAATGTCTTGCTCACCTGCGGATGTGCTGAGAGCCTCTTCTCTCCTTCCAGATACAGTGGCCATGAATATTCATCCTGTTTCCTCCAGGGCTTGCCTCCTTTGTGAGGCTGCCAGGAGCTACAATCTGGGAGCTCAGATAGGCTGGAGATTATGGAGCATTTAGCAGGACAGGGGATGTGCTGAGAATGACTGTCACAGGGAGATGATGTAATTGAGACAGTAATTGAGACCCGCTGCGTACCTGCCAGGGACATTCCAGAGCCAATCTGGCTCTTCACTGGGAGCAGGAGATGGGCTGTGCAGGGGCAGTGGGCTCAGTGGGTGCAGGGGAGTCTGTGCTCAGCCCACACTGAAGATAGTGATCATTTACAGTGGCTGTTCAGTCCTAGGGTAGCATCACCTCCATCTGCTGTGCTCCTTTGGGCTCTGCAGTGAGGGGAGAGGGGCATGAACAGGCAGGGCTGGGCAATCTCCTTCTTGCTCTTCTGGTGGGTTTCTTCGCAAAGAAATCTATGACTTTGTTTAATGGCAGCTCCAAAGACTGTGAAATTGGTTTGCATCAAATGGAAATGGAACCCCTGGGCTGTGTTTGCATGAGGAGGGAACCTGCGGTTGGTGTGGAAAGACACTACTTCGGGTGCTGGTGTGGTTCAATATGGCCAGGGAAATGCCAAAGCTTTATGAGTTTTATTTATAACCCAAAGTTTTGTCCTCTCTGGGATTACTCCTTCATCCAGGAGACCTAACAGAGGATGTTTCTGCTGTGAAAGGAAGTGAGGAAGAGCTTTGCAGCCTGGCAGTGGATGGGACTGCTCAGCACTGGGACAGTTCCCATGTCAGACTCTGGAGACACGGATCGCCCTGCTCAGCTAAGAGAGGAGAAATGAGGATGAGTCTCCTGATGGTCCTCAAACAAACTGACCAGCACTTGCACTTGCACTTGCACCATGTCCCTGTTGCTACAGTGGAGAGGGGTCATTCCCAGCTGTGAAAATTGGGAGTGATGTTCCTCTTTAAAAGAAACATTGCTGCCGTGGCAGCTATCCCTTGAGAGAGCCCACTGGGACAAATATTCTCTGCTTCCTCTGTGATCAGGGGGACAATGAGACGAACTTTTGAAATTACAAATTTTGTCCACAGTAGGAATTCCCTAGTCCTTTGACCGTGAGATAAAAAATCACCAGAAAACTTTCAGAAACCACACAACTCGTGATTTTCTTGAGTTGTCTCTTTGCGGTGACAGCATTTCAAGGAAACTGTAGGTCTCCTTCTTCTGGTTATTTTTCTTGCAAAAAATCTACGTTTGTTTCACTGAGAAAAGGTTTTGATAGCACAGCCTGAATCACCTTTAATTTATCACAGACACCTGTTTGTCCCAGCTGGGATGGCAGCTTTGACAGCCAGTCCTCACTGATAGAGTCAGCACTGCTTTACACGTGTGTGACTGGGTGAGTGCAGATTTGGGACGAGAGCCACACTGTGCTGTCCAGCACAGCTGCACCGATCTCTAGGCAGGTTTGCTCTTTTCTGCTCTTGATCACTGTGTTAAATCCTCCAGCACTGGCACCCAGACATGGGTACCGAGGGCTAAAGGCTGACTGGTTGGTCCTTCAGGTCAGCACTCTCACAGACAAAGGAAATAAAGGGATTCATCTTCCTGCTGGCCCAGCAGGAATGTGCAAAGCCTGTTTTCACCTCGTCTGTCATCTCCTTGGGAGGTGACTGTGCCTGCTGGGGTGTGCTTTGCTCTGCATCAGCTGGAGGAAATGCTCCAGCTCCACCTCCTCCCTTCCACTGTCCTTTGGCTTCAGGAACACTCCTGGTGTGGCTGTGTGACCTCCTGTACCCCATGGCCACCAGGTACTGGAAAACTCCTCCTGCAGCCTTTGTGGGGAGGGGCCCAGCACCACCACAGGGTAGCAGTGGCGTGCTCCAGTCAGACCCAGTAGCGAGGCATCTTCTGCAGGCTCTCTTTGCAACACTGCTCCAGGGAGGGGCATCCCCTGGAAACTCATTTAACCCAGCTGCACTGGAAATGGACAGGGATGTGTCCCTGCCCTTCGACCAGAGCCTTGCTTGGGGGTCCCACATCAGCACGCAGACTTCAGATGAAGAGAGCAGTTCCCTTCTGTGCTGACAGAGACTGCCAGAGCTGATGGATGGACAGAGGTAAAGAGCTCCACTGACCCGGAAAAGACAGAGGAATTAAGGTTTCTGAGCATGGCGGACCTCACAGCCAGTAGGCAAAGTTCTGGTGACCTTATAGGACACAGTGTGGCAGTGACAGGCAGTGGGGTTGTGTCTTCAGCAACTGCATTTATTTTCTTGTTCCTCAGCAGTCACAGCAGAGCCCTCGTTGGGGAATATGTGTGAATTGAGCTGTCTGCACACACTCCAAAACAGCTTGTGGAGCTGCCCAGGGAGCAGAGAGCCTTGGGAGCCTGCTGTGGGTGCATGGACAGCAGCTCCTGCTATGAGCAGGACAGGATTTCACCTGGACATGCACAGCTATTCCAGCAGCCTTTGGTCACCAGCCCTGGGTGACAGGTGTGCTGCAAGGACATGTTTGTTAGAGCTGGCAGGATCTTTTCACATGGGGTGAAGGTGGAGTGGCGAGTTTCTGAGGCCACTCTCCAGGAGTCTAGCCACACTCTGCTTTCATAGAATCACAGAATCACAAAATATCTTGAGCTGGAAGGGACCCACAGGGTCATCCAGTCCAGCTCCTGACCCTGCACAGACACCCCAACAATACCACCCTGTCCATCCCTGGCAGCCCTGTCCAAAGGCTCCTGGAGCTCTGGCAGCCTCAGGGCTGTGCCCATTCCCTGGGGAGCCCCTGGCTTTAGCAGAGATGAATGGCACATGGAGAGGGGAATCTCTCTGCACCAGCTTGGGGCAGGCAGAGCTGTGGCTCTGGATGTGGTGCTGGATGATTCCATCTGAGGGTGAATGCAGTAGAGATGACACTCTGACTCAAGGTTAGATTTGATTTATTATTTCCAGATCCCTTTAGCACCGCAAAACTTTTTGAGTTCACTGCAACAAGCGCTCTTTGTTTTACTACCTTTATAAATCACCTGAGTTTGCAGAAATGTAGGAACAGAAAACGTTAGTGTGGAATAAACAATCGCTAACCAGGGAAGCAAAAGAATCAATATTCATAAGATAAAGCAGCAGTGTAAAGAGAATGATGATAATAAAGAGGAAATGAAACAAATCAACGGGTGAGACTCCCAAAATCTTACTGCCTAAACAAACTGTGTCTGAAGAGTTGCTGTGGATGGTGGATCTTACTGAAGGCAATGGCCAATACCCCTGGACACAGCTGGGCCTCAGGATGGCTACTTGGCTCAGTCTAATCCCTCTTAGATCTGCACAAGAGTGAACCTCAACTGCATTTAACTGGCAGGATCGGGATCATGCAGGAGAGATCAAGGGCATGAGGTGGTTATGAGGTGGGGAATAAGAGAGGGAATTTCAGCTTGGGAAGACATTCCTGCTGGTGCAGTGCAGGATGAACCTGATGTCATCTGAGGGGGAGAGAGCAAGGGAAAGGCTCTGCAGAGCTTTTCAGCAGCATGAGCAGCTCCCATAATAGGTGGGAAGAGGGTAGAGACATTGCTGGTACCACTCTGCCACTGGCGTTTAGCTGCAGGAACACTGGGAAGAGGAGTGCAATCCCTCTGCCTGGCTTGGGACAGGTGGCATGGCCAGGGGTCCTAGGGCCTCTTGGAATCTGCTTCTGGAGCCCACCTACACCTGAGGCACCTTGCTGCACCTTCTCCAGAGCCTGGGAATGGCCCTGGGCACTGGTCCTGGGCACCACAGGGCAGCAAGACACTGGGGAACAGGGGACTTTCGGGAAGGGCCAAAGCAAGAAGCTCTCTATGCACTCTGTGAAGTTATCCATGTCTGGGAATCCATGTCTGTCAGCCAATGAGTTGGCTGGGAATCAGGCTTGGATACATTTGGGCAGCAGCATGCAAAGACTAGGATGCTGAGTGTCTGAAGCCAGCAGGTGTAAAACTGACTGGAGCCTCTGGGATGGGGACATCTCCAGGTGGGACCAGGCTCCTCCCCTGTGGCTGTTTCCTTCCAAGGGTGAAGTGTGAGATAGCAAGAGGAAGCTGTTACTGAAGGAGCATCAAGTTTCACAGAAAGGCATCTCACAGAACCCTCTGTGATGCCTGGTTTTTGGAACTCCTTTGGCTAGAAACCTTTGGTGTGATCTGAGAACCACCTGCTGCCTGTGGGGCCTCAGGGTCAGGCCCATCTCACCCAGGACTGCACTGGCATTGCAGCATCCTCGCTGTCACCCCAGCACTGCAGGGAGGGCAGCCAGGACACAGGGGAAGGGGTCTTACCCTTTGCAGACACTGACAGCACCTCAGATGGGTCAAACCCCAAAGCAGCTTCTGTTGCACCCCACGCTGCCCTCCCCAGCACCCTGCAGTGCCTGCAGTGCCCAGCCCCACACTGGGTTTGTGCAGCCTCAGGCATATCCCAGAGCTCTCTGTGACACTGGGGACAGGCCTGCACTGCCACTCCCGCTGGCTCTGATAAAGGTGGCTGTCCCTGTACCCTGGCAGAGGGCCAGGGAGGGAAGCACCGACCTGACATCAGGGGCTGGGGGGACACAGGAGAAGAAGTGGCCTGTCCAGGGAGACACACAGAGAGCTGAGAAAGACAGTGGTCAAGAGAAATGGGCAGAGATGCTGAAGAGAGCAGCAGAGCTGCACAAACAAACACAGATAACTGACAAAGCATGTGCCAGATAAATCACTAGAAACCTCCTAGCTGGCACACCCAGAGATCTCTATAAACAACCTAACCCAGCAAACTCTTTTGAGGAAAAACTCGAGAACTTTGATCATTGTTGCCATGGTGATGCAATTGGGAATAAGTGTGGCAGAGTATTTTTTATCATCAGTCTTTGTAATAAACAAATAACCTGCAGTATACTCCAAAAAAGGGATAGAGCTGGGCTCAGGCCATCTAATCATCAGACCCAGAGGCTGCAACTAATAAATCAAGGAAACAGGAAGATTGTAAATTCCACCAGAGTTCATTTGGTTAAACCAAGTGCAAGCGTGGGAGACAGCTGGAGCTGGTGGGGAGTGAATTAAAGCCAGCTCTGGTCACTGGCAGCACTCACACTCTGGTTTATGGTGACAGGCAGCTCACCTCCCAGAGATTCCAGGAAATACAGCTGGCTTACTAGGTACAGGATGGCTGCCTTGGGGAGCTGCTGCTCCCTGGGTGACAGCAGCCAAGGGTTTGACTCCAGCAGAAACACGAGCAGCCCCTGTCCTGCCAGAGGTTACAATCACTGCACTATGAAGTTTGCTGCTGCCCACACATGGTTGGAGCAGACTTAACCTCTTGTGTGTGTGCTGGCCCCGTGGTCCTTGTGCATCTCTGTGATTCCAGGCAATTAGAAAATTCCTGGATTCTGCAAGCCATGGACCCAAACCAGCAATTGCTCATGCAAAAATTTGCGTATGTGCTAAAGAAGCCTCTCACTTGTGTTTCTGCTCCATATTGGATTAAAAGTAAGGGGATGAGCACAGAGCTTGCAATTCACTCCCTGTGAGGCTGGTAGTCAATAGCAAGTGGAACTCATGTCCCTGGGTCCACTGTGGGGTTACCTGTCCTGGTTCCCTGTCAGGAGGTGATGCCAATCACAGCTGGGGAATGGGACCTTGGGAGAAAGGTGGCAAGATGAGACAATAGAAGTGTGGTGAAGAGAAGCCTGGTTTCTTCACTCCATCCCGGGCTGTGGATGTTACCTGTGCCTGGCACATGAGTGTATTGAAGGGAGGGTGACTTTCCCTGTGGCCAGGGGTGATGTAGCCCTAGGCTGCTCAGTGCTCTCAAGAATGAGAGCAGCCATAGACACAGAGCATACCCCAGAGAGCAAATAAAGCCCTGGCAAACCTGGTAATCCAGCAGATTTGTGCCAGGTGAGTCTCTGGATTTGTCTTGGAGACATGGCTCCTGTGGCCTCCATTTCTCAGATGTACCAGCTTTCCAGCATGGCACTGGACTGACAAGGAAGCAGAGCTGGGAGCTCACAGACAGGAGGGATTTTCTGCTCCAAGTCACCCATACCCCAAGTGTAGCCATCTCATGCAGCTCCTCTGACTGTGACTTCTGGCATGAACATAATAAAAAATACCCAGCAAAATTTATCTGCGAACATGAAACACTTCCTAGCCCCAATCCCGAGAGTCCCATCTACTCTTCCACAAAGCCCTGTCCTCTGATCCCACAGCTCACCGGTGTCACACAGCTGGAGGCTGTGCAGAACAGGCTGACACTGGATTTCCAACACAAAGCACCTACTGTAACCCATGTTCCTCTTTAATTTAAAACTCCCTCGGCATTGAACAACTCTAGAGCTGTGGTGCTGCCATCCTTCCAAAGTATCCCATCAGCTCAGGTTTATCCAGGGGAAATTGAGCTCTCTCGGCCTAATTAGTGGTTGTGAATGCAGCACTGCCCTGCCTGACTGTCTGCAGATGGTGCAGTGGATGCCGCTCAGAGAGCTTCCCGTCCTCTCTCATTGTGGTCTCAGCACAATGCTCTGCTTCAAAGCCAAACTGCATCCTTGCCTTCTGTTGGCTTCATTACACCAGCCTGGCATTTAATCCTGTCAGACAACTCCTGTTCCTTCACTGACACTCATGGTGTGTGCAGTTCCCTCAGCTCTGTCCTGCATCCTTGAAGAAGAGGAAAATCTGGTGTGGCAATTTCTGAGTGTGAAGCACAGCCCCCCTCCACACACCCCATGTCTACTGCTCACTCACCTCACCAGGAGTTGCTGCCCCGGCTCTCCCTGGGCTGGCACATGGCTTTTGTGAAAGTTTGGCTGCTAATGAACAAGTGTCAGCATCTCCCAGTGTGCAGGAGGCCGTGTAAACACCAGATGTGTGTGCACAAGGGTTGCAGTCTCAGAAAGCAGGAAATGAGACACAAACTCTTTGTGTTGTGTCACCCCTCTGCTCTGCTCTACGGAGGATTTAAAGTCCCTGCTCTTCACCAAGAGCAAGGGGGAAAGAAGGAGAGGTTACGTTTCAGGTGTGGATTAAACAGAAATCACAGAGAGGTGGCTGCAAGAGACATCATAGTTTGAGCAGCAGAAGAACTCAGCTTTACAGCTTGGAGCTCATTCTAAAAGTAATTCTCTCCTGGGAGTTAATTGTCTGGAAGCTTGGGCTGAGTGATGATTTGAAACTCCTTTGTTTGAGTATCTCATCTCTAGTCCTGGGGCAAGTGCAAAGGGAAAAATCACACAAGTGTGTGTCACTCAGGGAAATATTTTGTCCTGCAGGAATTTTTTATTGGAAGGAGAGCAGGAGTGAGAGCACTTCCCAAAGTGGAAAGTGATCTCAGGACCTGCAGGCTGGGAGGCCATGCCCCAGCTCACCCATATCCCCCGCTCCCAGCGAGGGTGACCCCCAGCACAAGCTCTGGGTCATAATTCAAAATCTGACTGGGCACCTCAGTCAGACCCCCAAAATGCTTTGCTGGCTAAGTCTGCTCAGCTCCTGCATCAGATTCTTTCTCCCTCTGAGAAGAAGAGAGCCTGCTGAGCAGACATGCTAAAATCACCCGCTCTCAGCATCTACACCAAAGTCACCCCGTGTTCATCCCTGTGTTCATCTCTCTGTTCATCCCTGTTTTTCCTTCCAACCATCACTGAGCCCTTTGGGAGGGATGAAGGAACAAAAACCTGTAAGTTAAATGATAACATGTACATTCTGAATCCCATTGTGAAGTGCAGTGGGCAACCAGCTGAACTCCTCTGAATGACTCATGAAAACCAGTCAGAAACCCTTTTAGGAAATGACCCAGATAAAGAAATCAGAATCTGCTCACAGACAATTTGCAAACCAAAGAATGAGTCCATGGAACCTGTTTCTCAGGGCCTGACTCATCCTCTCTAGTATCCCTTTTCCTTTTTCCTTTCAACAGTTCAAAAAATTTGTATGAAATTGCTAGAGTATTTTATAGCTATTACTCACCAGCTCAGCATGATTAAATGCAACCTATAATACATATAAAGAGGGCAAAATTTCCAAAAATTGTCAGACTGGCTCAGCAACTAAATTTCCCAGGAGCCTGAAGTGTTGGAAATGCTGAGGACTGCAACACATCATTTTGGGGCTCTGTGCCACCTCAGAGTGCTTCTCCTCAGCTCTCAGGGTTGCTTACACCAGCCAGCCCTCCTCAGGTTTTGCCAGCTACAAGGAAGAGTCTCTTTTAACCTAAAATTCTCTTTCAGGATGAAACCTTAAAATTCAGGTAGCCTCAGTGGATAGACTCATCCTTTAGCTGGCTCCAGTGATGAGAGAAGGACTCACCAGGTGCTTGATGTTGAAGAACTGCTCTGACCCAGGGTAAGCTTATCCTGGAGGAGGCTCCTACCTCTGAGGCAGGACTTGCTTGGAGGCCAATGTTACAGAGTCACAGAAGTTCCTCAGCTGGAGGGACCCACAGGATCATGTCCCCGCACAGACACCCCAACAATCCCCCCTGTCCATCCCTGGCAGCTCCTGCAGCTCTGGCAGCCTCAGGGCCGTGCCCATTCCCTGGGGCAGCCTCTGGGGGAGGGAAGAACCTTTCCCTGAGCTCCACCTGAGCCTGCCCTGGCCCGGCTCCAGCTGTTCCCTGCTCCTGTCCCTGTCCCAGGGAGCAGAGATCAGAGCTGCCCTTCCTCTTCCCTTCACAAGGAAGCTGCAGCCTCTGGTGAGGTCTGACCTCATTCTTCCCCAGGCAGACAGTCCAGGTGCACTCAGTTGCTCTTCATATGGCTCCCCTCAAGGCCCTTGGCCATTCTCATGTTCCTCCTTTGGACACTCTCTAATGGCTTCATGTCCTTCTGCTACTGCAGAGCAGAGCAGGACAGTTACTCTCACAGGATCTTGTTTTCCTCCTGAAACCAGGTGTTCTGGTTTGGGCAGTGGCACAGCTGATTTTCCTCCCAGTGGCTGGAATGGGATTGTGTTTTGGGTTTGTGCTGAACACAGGGTTGGCCATACAGAGATGTTTTTGTTTTTGCTGAGTGTACCAGAGCTGAGGCCTTTTCTGCTTTTCCTACAGCCACACTGGGGAGGGGCAGCCAGGAAGGAAGGCTTGAGGAGGGCTACACCTGTGGGAGGCTGAGAAGGGACGCCACTGGGGTAGGTGATCCCAAGTGACCACAGGGATGTTCCAGACCATGTGACACCATGCTCAATATTAGAGTATGAGGAAAATGCAGGAAGGTAGGGACATGCAGAACATTTGTCTTTCTAAGGAACCATTGCAAGTGATGAAATCCTGCTTTTCCAGAGGTGCCTGAGCACCTGCCTGCCTGTGGGAAGCAGGGAATGAATTCCTCATCTTGCTTTGTGTTTCTTGTGTGGCTTTTGCTTTCCCTATTAAAATATCTTTACTTGAAGCTGTGAGTTTTCTAACTTTTATCCTTCCAGTTTTCTGCGCCATGTTACTGATGGCTTCCTGGGTCTTGGTAGCTGCCTGGGGTTACAACTCTACACAAGGGTCAGAAACTACAGCTCTGAAAAGAGAAGGTGACTGGGGAGGGATGAACCCCTATCACAGTCTCAGAAGAGCCTCTGGGAGTTGAACCAGTGGATCAAAGGCAATGAATTTGAGCCAGAGCTCAGGGCATGGGACAAACACAGCTCTGCTGAATTGCTTCTTCCTGGGCAGATCCAGTTTCAGGCATCCTGAAGGATCAGCAGCTTTCAGGTTTTACCCCTGTATGTGCCAGGAGAGGCTGTAAGAGGTGTGATGGAGACAAAGAGAGCTCTTACATCCTGTTTGTCACCCACCTGCCCTTGGTGCTGTGGGACATGAGGCTGCATCCAGGCTGCTTCATTCTGCATGTCCAGCACAGGGAAATCCAGAATTTTGTCCTTGGCAAATCTTTACCTGGTTTGTAAAATAGAGCAAAATTAAAGATAAAACAATCTGCCTCTGAGAAATTTCTGAGCAACACATTACACCAAAGGAAAGCAAACCAAGGAAAACTGGGGAAGGAAAAGATTTCTGATCCTCTTCAGGACTGGATCTCAGGGAGCTGCAGCAGCCAGCAGGGAAGGCTTGAGCAGGGCTTCACCCTGGCCCTGCAAGGCGGGGGTGTTTGCAAAGAAGGGGTGAGTCAGCAGCTCCTGTTCCCTCAGCAAGAGTCATCCTGACTTTTAATTGCTTCCCATTAGCTCAGGGAGAAGGAGCAGCTGACCACGAAACAGCAGCAAGGACATCTGAGATGGCCAGAAAATGTAATGTGTGAATGATATGTTTTAAAATAGAGTACACAAAGGGAAAGAGACAACTTGGGATAAATCCAGAGCTGCAAATCCACTTTGGGGGAGTGAGTGAATGTGAGGTGAAGACTGAATTATCACGTTGCTCTCAACTGAGAGGCAAGGGCTGAGCTGTCAGACCTAGAGCCATTCCTGGGAGAGGAGTGAAAAATTTCCAAATAAAAGACACTTTGAGTGGGAAAGGCTCATGATTCTCTGTACCCATCAGGGTTTTGGCTGTGGGAATGTTCTGGGCTCTCAGCTGTCCACCTGCATCAAACCCCAATGCGTTACAAGAAAAATCACAAATCCTTTCCAAAGTAGATGTCACATTTAGTACTTCTCCCCTCTCAGGATGTCAGCTGCCACAGCAAAGGAATGAGCCTGAGATGATTTCTTCCCCAGAAATCCACACCTGGCATTTTTCTTACCTTACCTCTTTGGTGGCCATACCTAATTGCTTAATATTATTTTCCTGAAAAACCTCCATACTCTGGGTTTAAGCTGCAATTTGAAGATGACTGTAATTTCCATCCCCCACTTCCTTCCTCTTCTGAAAAACAGATAGCATACCCCTGCCTCAGCCCCTCCTCACCCTCCCATATCCCTATGATGCAAACAGTTCAGAAGCAACTTCACTGAATCCATGAGTACTCTGGGGATGTCTGCAGGTGCTGGGATGGGAGTACCTTGTTCTGCTTTAGCCATCTCTGACTCATCCCTTCTCACACCTGGCCTGTCTCATCTCTTTGTAGAACGTTGCCTTTACACAGCTTGTTGCAATTATTTCTTGATTCTGAGCGCTGAAGGATGCACTCAATGCTTCAGCCTCATCTATGTCATCTGTTATTTGCTGTATGGTCCCACCGGGCCACGCTTCCCTTTGTCATCTCCAGCTTTGAAGGTATTTCTGGAGCTTTTTTCCCTGTGCCCTTTCTGCTCCTCGCCAGCCTGGCATGTGCTGGGAGTGCTGTTTCAGTTCCAGAGTGATTGTGCTGCCACTCTCCAGGCTCGGCACTCACGTGTCCTTACTCCCATTCACTTCATTCCTAAACCCTGAAGAGCTCACAAAGCAGCCGCAATGGTTTTTCTTTCTTCTCCCTTCCCTCTGCATCAGAATCGTTTGCTCTTAAAGGAAAATGTTTTCCCCTGCAAACAAGCGACAGAGATCTGGGGAGATGCCACTGCTGTAGGACACCCCCGAGGCATCCCTGTTTGAGCTTCCCTGTGGGACGGGGGAAATTTGGGAAGGAAGCAGGCAAAATCCGAACTGCACAGTGGGCTTCTCTCTGATCTGCATTCCCTTCCTTTTGTTTTGATAACCTCACCTCTCATCAGTAGCCATCTGGGAACGGATTTCCTGCCAGGGTAATTAACTCCTATGGCACTATTCTCTTTTCCCACATCATTTCTGGGCAGTGTTTCAGCCTCGTACAGGCACTGGTGGTAGGTGTTGTTAAGGTGAAGAATGGCAGGCTGGCAGGACATGGTGACTCTAATGGCAGTGAAACAGCACTGAGGGTCCTGTGGCCTGGTAGGTGTCAGTCACACAGAGATCAGGGGTCTGCAGGCTCACAGGAAACATGGGTTGATCTCACCTGAATGGGGAATGAGCAGAGCAGCAGCTCCTTGGATTGCAGTTCAGAGTATTGGTACAGCTTCATTTTGTTTATGTATTATGTGTTTGATTGGGTTCCTTTGGAAGACATCAGGGCTGGTATCCCTGAAGTGATATTGAAAACATACTAAGAGAAGTGTGTGAAGGTCAGTTAAGACTGTGAGGTCCAAGAGAAGGGCTGGAGACATTTTATGACAGCTCCAAAAAACGTGGATAGTGAGCAACCATTAGAAATTCTGTTTCATGCCAAAATACAGCTTAATAGAAGAGTAGGAGAGAGCTCCAGGAGAGCTGGCAAACTGCTGGATACCTCCTGTCCTGGTGTGCCCAATACCTGTTAAAAGTTGAGGTGTCTGAGTTGAACTGCCCAGCTCAGATGTGGAGCCAGAGGTCCGAGACCTTTAAAATAGGAATATAAGTAAGTACTTAAACCCATTTCTACCTTAAAAAGAGGTTTCCTGGAGTCTTCAGCTGGTTTCTCCTGGCTTGGACTCAGGTCAGACTTGGCATAGGAATGCTCTGAAATCATTCAGCTGCTTTGTGTCCTTGGACAGAAGAAGTTCTTTTTCCTGGGCCAAGTTTGAATCCAAAATCTGTTTGGCCAGGAGCCTTTAATAGCTGGCGATCTTTCAGCTGCTCTGCCAAAGGAGAAACACTGGAAATAGGTGCTGGTTTTCAGGGGATGAAGATACAATACAAGGTTGCTTTTTGCTTGCCTCAGTAAGCCTAATGTGGAGGTCACTGGGTCAATTTCTGACTTGCAGCAATTTAAATGTTGATAATCCAGCCCTTAGTGAACAGATTCAAATTTTGTTCTCATCTTTAGAAGACATCCAGCTCCTGCTTTGAGACCCTGGTGATGGTTTTGGCACAATCCTGCCTGGCTACACTATAAAAACAGAAGAGGTGTTTATAGAATAGCATCATTCATCCTTTGGCGACAGTTTCTGTGTCCCGAGTTGTCCTAAATAACTCCTTGTGAAGAAAAAGTGACATAAATTCAGTGCATCAGTGCATAGATTTGGTTCTTCAAAGATAAAGTCCTGTTCTAGAGCTGGAATCTGGTGCAGTGTCAGAGGTGGTGTGGTGAGGCACCTCTGGAGGGCTCCAGTCCAACATGTGCTGTGGCAGGACTGTCACCAGGACAGGACAAGCCTTTCAACAGCCAAGCACGGAAAAGGTCCAAGGATGTAGAGCTTCCACCTCTTTGTGACCTGTTCCCAGGCTGCACCACCATCCAAGCACCCATTTTGTTTCCTTGTGTAGAATTTGAACTTCTCAAGCTGTGACACGTGGGCGTTACCCCATTTCCTCACTGCCCCTTGTTGTGCTGGCTGTTGTGCCTGTGAAGTTTGGCTCTGTGATCTTCAGGACTTCTAGGAGCTGCAGATTCCTCTTACTTCTCCATGGATCCACCTTTTCCCCTCGTTAGACTAGCCTGGCTCCTTCAACCCTCTCCACAATACTGGTGTCTCTGACCACCATGGTAGCTACAGCTTTTCAGGTTTATCCAAACTCCTTTAGAACCAAGGATTTGACTTCTGAGGAGAGGGTGGAATCATAGACCCATAGCATCTTTAAGGCTGGAAAAATCCTCTGAGATTACTGATTCCAGCCATTCCCCCAGCACTGCCAAAGCCACCACTAACTCATGTCCCCCAGTGCCACATCCACATGTTTTTTGAACACTTGCAAAGTATCTTCCCTCAGCCTTCTGGCCATGCTCCTCCTGTAGTGCACCAGTTGAGAATTTATCATTTTTGCAATTAGAGCTCACTGTTACCATAGTATTCAGCCTTGTGTCTGCTGAAACCACTGAGTCCTCTCCAGCACTGGCAGGCTTGATTTTGATGGAAAATGAATGGATTTGTTGGACCTGATATGAAATATTAAGTCTCCATTCAAGGTGACATTTCATAAATTACATTCCAGCCAAATCAAGGAGCACTGAAATGTTTGGGGTTTTTTTCAGTAAAGGTGTTTGCTCCTATCAGGAAACACAACTGGGATGTCATTCTTGGAGTAAAAGCCAGGAAGACCAAGGACGACAGTGAGGCTGTGATTTTGGCTCAATAAATGCACAAAACCCTGGAAGCTGTGTCTGCTGGGTGGGCAGTGCTCTTACCTGGGCCCAGTGTCTGTAAAGCCCAAATGTGGCTCCATGTGACCCCTAGCAGGACACACACTCGTGGGAAATTTGGTTATGGATTCAGGCCTAGATAATGAATGAAAACAAGTGACATGCTCACGTGCTCTCAGGGGTGTTTCTGTTCAACTCTCCAGTATTTCCTCGGCTCTTGGCTGTTCTGGGATGGTGTCAGCTTGTCAGGCTGGGAGCCTGGATCCCATAGGGATCCAGTTGTCCCATTATTGCTCTTTACTGTTCTCACCAGACTGGTATTTTCCTTCCTAAAAAAACACAACTTGATTGTGTTGTCATTAAATCCATTCTGGAAATTAAATAAATAAATGACAGCAATTTCACAATTATAAGCTGCACCTGATTATAAGCCGCACATCCGGGTGGCCCACAGGATTTGTCCATATATAAGCTGCACCCAAATATAAGCCGCATTATTTATTTGTTTATTTATTTATTTATTTATTTTTAAAGCAAGGATCCATGTGCAACAAAGTAAAAAGTTAGTAACAGAACGGCACCAGGGAAGGCTTTGGTGTCAGGTGCTCAAGTTGCAAACAGTTTTCATCGACCAGCAAAGCCTTTAAAGGCAGCCCCAGGCGCCCTCCCCGGCCGGCTCTCACTTCCGGGTTAGCATTTTTCTGGGATTTGTCCATAAATAAGCCACACCTGATGATTAGCCGCACTGCTGGGGTAGGCTGGATTCTTCAATGAAAAAGGTGCGGCTTATAATAATGAAATTATTGTAATTAATTTTAAAAGTAGGAAATAAAGCACACAGACTTGTCCTTCCCATCACCCTGCAATCCAGCTCTGAGAAATGCTTGGGGATGCATCTGTCTGCTGAGCGCTTCCTCTGAGTGTTCTTCTGCCTCACCTTTTCTCCTGCAGTGTCCCCCAGGCTGCCTGAATGTGAACATGAATATAGCTGTGGCTTTTGTGGCAACAGCTTTTGTACAGTTCTGGTCTCCCAGCTGTCCCTCCAAGTTCTATTTTATTTTGGATGGTCAGAGGACCCTGTGTGCCTCTTCAGCTCAGCTGGGGGATCAGTCTTGCTCTGTTCTCTCCCACACACTGCAGCTCTTCCCCTGCCCTGGGCCACAATGTGGGCAGGATGTGCTGATGATGGGGCTGTTGGCCCCATGCTGGCGCTGCTGCTGCCCCATGTTGCTTTCCTGCTTTGAAGTCCATTGTCACACAGGTTCTCCTGCCCTCTTGTTATGAGTTCAATCTAGGTGCAAGGTGAGCAGTCACAGAGCTGTTAGAAGGGTTTTGTGAAGGCTGTGAGCACTGGAGAGTCCTGAAAACTCTCTGGTCTGGTGGTCTGATAGCTAATTAATCTGCAGTAAAAGTGATGTCAAATTTCAGTTGGCCTGGGCTGATTCCAGGGTCACACCACAGGGTCCTACATGTGTGTGCCTTCCAAACTGAAGAGCCCTTTGCTCTCAGAAGTACCTTCACCTTTTACTTGACAAGTTCAGTGTGCTCAGCTGCTCTAGTTTTAGTTTCCCAGCACTTCAAAATTGACCTGAGCTTTCCTATGGACATTTGCAATTTTTAAATCAATCTTTCAAAAGCATGGGGTTTTGACCTGAGCATAGCCTGTTCTTTTGCCTCAGCAGGGCTGGCTGCACAGCCTGCAGGGTGCTTGTACCAGTGCTCATCAGGCCAAGCTGCTGGGCAGTCCCTGCTCCCTGGGCATTGGGATATCTCTGGGTCATCGCTGGAGCACCTGGCACAATGCAAAACAGGGATCCTTGGGGCCTGCCTCTTCACCTTCCATGCTTGCAGCCCTTCTGGAAGCTGACTTGCAATCAGAGGGCACCTGCCTGGAAAACCTGGAGCCCCCAGCACATATCCTACAGGCAGTGGGATTCAGCCTTTGCTCAACCTCACAGGGCACTGAGACCCCTGACATTTACCAAGTACCTCCCCAAACTGCAAGAAAAGGCAATACAAACAGAATCTAATTTGTAATGGTGTTATCACAGCACCTACAGGCATCTTCAAAACACCTGGTACCCTAGTACCTTTCCTTAAAATCAATGTCCTTGGAAGGGGAAAGAGTGCTATCCCACTTCTGGTAAAGAGCCCTGAACTGAGAACTGTGGGTGCAGGGACATGAAAGAGATCTGAGGCACCCAGGAGTTCAACAACCAAATGAGCAAAGTGAGCAGATTGAGTCCATCTGCTTGGCATGGAGCCATGGTAGACTATTAACAATTGCTTTAAGCAAGGCTATTAATGAGGCCTAGGACAGGACCCAAGCACAGAAGCCAGCAATGGGTTTGATTATCCTGACTCAAACACTGAGTTCATTTCTGGCAGCTGGGTTATCCTGACGATGAGATCCAGCTCTGCCTCCTGAGCAGAGGTTGCAGATTTCTCCCACCTGCAAAGGCTGCACTGGACAATTTTGCTGTGCAATTCTCCCAACAAGAACTCTTGTGTCCCTGTCTTGGTTCTCCCTCTCTCTTCACCCCTTCAGCCAGGACATCACCAAAGACTCAGGGTGGAGCTACCTTAATATATTTGAGCAGGTCACTTGAGTCATCTGAGAGTGTCACTGCAGCCCCAGAGCTCTCTGATAAATACCTTCTAGTTCTCACTGCTGTCAGTGCACGGTGCCCAGGGCTGGAGGAACCCTGCTCCTGGGGAAGCACAGTCCATACTGGACTGTCCATTCCAATGAGGTTTGCACAGGGCCTTGCTGCCCCAGCTGAGGTAGTACTGTGCCTTATAGCTGCTCCTGGGGATGCCAGATCCTGTCTGAAGAGTGCCTGAGGGAGGCCTTGTCTCTCCTAAACCCCTTCAACCAGGTAGGTATTGCCAGGAAGGCAGGCTTGGATCAACCACCTTCAAACTCAGCTCTCTGTCCTGAGATGTGAGGGTTCGTGATGGTGGAAATGTCCATTGAATGAAACCTGGAAGGTTCCACAGACACTCCTGCATGTGACTGTCACACAGTGAAGATACAGAGAGAGTCAGGGAGGCTGTAGAATGAGGTGATCCTTGTCTCTCTGGTTCCTCAGATGTGCGATATTGGCTTTGTTCTATGGGGCCTCCTGGCTTTTCCCTTTCCTGGTGACCCTGACCAAAGGTCAGAAGTGCTTGATTAGGCGAATACTTTGTTAATGCAGGACTTGGAGGTCTCTCAAAGCTTTGCTCAGGCAAGGAGATGGTTTAGAGTAAGGGCAGAAGAGCAGAGCAGACATCACCACCATTTGCTGTCATTGCTGCCTGGGGTTGTGCTGTCAGCAGCTTGTGCTCTGTGTGACATCAGGGCTGGGGTAGCAGCTGCCACTGCAGTGCTGTGCTGGAACTCTCCAGACCCAGCTGAGAGAGCTTCTCCCATCCAGGTGAGTGAGGATGAGGATGGTACCTCCCTCCCTAACGTCAGGGGACGAGGAGAACTTTGGTTAAGGAGCTGCAATTATCTCTAACCCAGGTCACCCCGGGCCATCACAGCAGCCAGTGCAGTAAAATACAAGGTACATAGCTGAGGGTGAGGGCTGGGAGGTGATGGAAGAGTTTGTAGGTGTCCTGGTTTGAAAGACAGATATTTGCCAAGAAAGGCAGGAGCCCCTCCCTGAGATGGAGAGTACAAAACCCCTCTCCCTCCAAATTACAGTAATTTCACAACTATAAGTCACACCGGATTATAAGCTGCACATCAGGGTAGCCGGGTAGAGCACGGGATTTCTCCATATATAAGCCGCACCCGAATGTAAACTGCGGGGGATTTTTTTTTTTTTTTTTTTGTTTGTTTGTTTTTTTTTTAATCTAGGAGCCATGTGCAACAAAGTAATGAGTTAGTAACAGAATCCCACCAGCGCAGGGTTTGGTGTCAGGTGCTCAAGCTGCAAACAGTTTTCATCGACCAGCAAAGCCTTTAAAGGCAGCCCCAGGTGCCCTCCCCGGCCGGCTCTCACTTCTGGGTTGGCATTTCGTTGGGATTTGTCCATAAATAAGCCACACTTGAGGATTAGCTGCACTACTGGGGTAGGCTGGATTCTTCAATGAAAAAGGTGCAGCTTATAATAGTGAAATTACTGTATTATCATTTTGAAATTAGGGGCTCTCAGGCAAAAAATATGAGAATAGGAATAACAGTTCTTTACTAATATATCTACAAGACAAACAAAACCAACATCAGCTATGAAAGTTAATGACAAAACAGAACAGTACTTCAGTTCCAGTCCTTTTGGGCAGCAGACACTCTCTCCCTGTTCTCAGTGCCGGTGGGGCAGGGCAGGTCCTGCACAGCTGAAGAGGGTTAGGGTGATGGTGACAGTGGCCCAGGTGGGACAGGGACGGGGAGAGAGTGCCCCGCTCACCGTGTTGGTCACGGTGCCTGGTAGGGTGCTTGGAGGTGGCAGGCCGAAAATGAGAAGGCAGCAGCATGGCTGGAGCTGGGCAAGGGCAGCTGTGCCGGCGTTGAGACTGCGGATGTGCTGGGCAGCTCCTCCTCTGTTAGGAACAAGTTCCCAAATTTGTTCAGTTTCCATGTTAATTGTTAATGTTAAATTCCAAGCCTTACCCTGTTCTGATTCCTAATTAATGTCAATTGTTAATGTTAAATGATTGGCCTCATTCTGTTTCAGCCCCCAATTGTATCACCTATATGCCCTTTCCCTTTCATCGGGTGATGCCTCTGCTGCTCCCCTGAAATGGCGTCTGTGACTGGGAAGGTGACATCATTGAGCTATATGCAAATAAAGGGGTGCAAAGGACACTGGGACATTATTCAGAGTTAAACCTCCCCTAAAAAATGAGCCCAAATGACATCTGGAACTGAGAATAGTGTTCCAGGTTGGGAAAGCAGCACAGAACTCAAATTCATGATCCTGATGTGCTTTATTCATTGCCATGATCTGACCAACATCCTACCAACATGGCCTCCCTGGACTGTGACATGAGAAAGATTTTCTTGGGATTCCTATGAGGACAGAAGGCCCGGCCCTGTGCAGAAGATGGAGTTGTGCTCTTTTTCCCTGCCCAAGCTGATTTTTCAACAAAGGCTTTACAAAGGAGCGAGTCATGTGGCCCATTTGTTTCATGCTTTTCCAACTGCCTGGGTGAAAAAGAGAGCAGCAGCTGCCCCCATCTCTCCTTTACCTGTCCCCCCACTTCCCCCGGTCTTGTGGTGTTCCCTTTCTTCCCTCCCTCCCCCTTGTTACTAGCCTGTGCTAGGGTGTAGCCCACATGTGTTTTTAGCATTACAGTGGGGAAAATTCCACAGAGAGAAAAAGGGGAAGGAAAAAAAACAAAACAGAAAAACAGCCCACAACAGTAGGCCACAACCCAAGCGTAGAAAGGGCTGACTAACCACCACAGGCTGAATCCCAACTCTGTTCAGGCTCTCCTGTACCAAAACCAGGGATCAGAGTATCGAAAAAATCCCTTAACATACACACCTTCTACACCAGGATTGTGGCAGGGCCCAGAGCAGAGATGGGATGTCCTCTCTCTGGCATCTTCTACCTGGGCATAGCTGAGGGTGAGAGATGTCAGATTGGATTTTTCTCACTTAACATTACGCTCTTCCTCTTAATGTATGCAAATGAGCTGGCTCTGGCAGGGCATGTTTCACTTGATATTAAAAGTCTCTTTTAGAATGAGAAACACATTTCTTTCTCTCAACCCACTACAAAGGAAGGCTGTGACTCAGTTCTCGATGCTTATATTCAGTAGATGAATTCATCAAGTCTGAAAACAAAAAGGGTAGATATACTATTTGCATAGCTGAGGAAGTAGAAAAGGTTGCTTACAGCAAGTGAACGGCTTTCATTCACTGCAGGACATTGCTGAGACCTGGGACTAGGACAAAGGTGTTCTCTGACAGGATTTCAAGTTCCATCCACTTTGTATCCATCTGTTACTACCCCGTCTCCAATGCCAAGGATTAACACAGCAGAATGATTTTCAGTACTTTCAGAGAACAAAGCATATTTTAAGAAACAAAACAATGAGAACTGCATCTTCAGAGTTTCCTCTGGTACCTGGAAAAAAATACCCCCATCTGGAGATCTCCCTTCAGGGAGGGGCCCCTTTGAAGTTGATGATCCCTCCTCTGGAGGGGCAGTGGGAACAGAAAATCTCAGCTCCACCCCAGCAGTGTCAGTGCAACTGCCTGAATTCAGGCTTGGTGAGAAAGTTCTGTGAGGGGTCAGGGGAAATTCCGAAGTCAAGTGTAATGGGACATATTGTCAGGAAAGAGAGAGAGGTGCGTACAATGCTATGCTTGGTACAAGTCTGAGGATGACCTTGGGGCTGTGCCAAGCTTAGCTGACCATCAGCTGGTTTGGAAACAGCACAGCAAAGAAAAGAGAGTGGAGTGTCCCATGGAAAGATCCTCTGAATATGGAAAGATCCTCTGAAAGATCCTCTGAATATGAAAACCTGTTGTGGTTTGACACAGGCACCCTTGAAAGCCATTTGCTCACCCTCTCCTGCTACAGTTGGGCAGAGGAGAGGGAAAAAAATTAACAAAGGGCATGTGAGTTGAGATAAGAACTGGGAGAAAACACTCTAAGGACAAAATACGTTCAAATTGAAAGATATAAAGTAACTTTATTATTAACAGAGTCAGAGGGTGATAATGAGAAGTAAAATAAACTTTTAAAACACCTTTTTGCCCGCCAGTCCCTCCCTCTTTCCCACTGACAGCACAGGCAGACAGGGTGTGGGGGTTT
>VRYO01002581.1:6380394-6409440 GCA_009812075.1 Sialia sialis | reverse complement strand
TTTCCCTCACATGTCCTCACTTCCTCCTCTTCTCTTCTCTGAAAAAAGCTGCTGTTCGTAGGTTCCATTGTCAACAAGTTCTACTAATTCAAAGACCCCTGCAGGATCCTGCAGCTTGGAGAGGTTGATTTCATTCAGGGTCAGTGCTGGGGAATTGCTTGCCAAGTTTTTGCTGTTGGCCATGAGGCCCTCCCACCACTGCATGGGCAGTGGCAGCCACCATGGTGCTGGCATTATTTAACGCCTCTCTTCATGAAGGGCACCAGGAGAGAGAAGCCACGGCTGCCCCTGCCCTTCTGGCCGCAGCCAGGAGCAGCCAGGCACGCAAATCTCACCATGGGCTGCACTGTGATGGCACCAGCCATGTCCGCACCTCACCACCCCTGGACAAAACTGCCCATGTGCTGTTTTGATTTTCTTCTTAAATATGTCATCGCAGAGGCATTACCAGCCTCTTTAACTGGGCCAGCAGCACGTCCATCTTCAGAGCCATCAGAGGTCGTCTCTGTTGGACATGGTGGAAGCTTCTAGCAGAAGCCTCTTTGTCCTTCTCCACCAAAAACCAGGCTGTGCCAAATCAAAACAAAACCAAAATTGATCAGACTGGAGCCCTCAGCTGAGACTTATGGGCTGCATAAATGCAGCTGAGAATGACCTCTTGGAACAATGAAATCAGAAAACCATTGCTGGAGGATTGTGGAGTGGCATTATGAAGTGTTTGTACTAGTATGGGAAGAGAACAATGCTGGGAGGGAAATGGATCCTTAAAGGACTGCAGGGCAGATGAAGTTACTGATGCCTTCAGCTAGCTGAGGCAGCTGCTTTTCTTGCAACTTTTTCTGTAAAGGAAAAATGGAATAAGGTCAGAGAATAAAGAAAGTACAGCAACTTTACAAAGCAATTTGTTGGCAACAGAGTTTTGGAGATTCTGGAGAAGTGCACAGAGGAAATCTCTGAGTGAACAGGCTTGGGATAAGGTAAAGGAAATAACTGAGGTACTTTCAGAATGCAGAGGGTGTGTAGTGTGTATGTGTGTGTATTTTTGAATTTTAAGCTAAAATGAATATTTATTGTCCTAGATCAGAGTTCAGGAAGATTGCCTGAAATAACTTGCAGGACTGTAGAGCAAAAAGGACAGGGCAGGTTCTAAGAGGTTCTTGGAAGATCAGGAACTGCTCTTTGGGCTGGAGGGGACACAAATAACATGGTGTGGCTGGTGCATGTGGCTGAGCAGCTTGTCCTGTGCAGGAGGCTGTGCTGAAATCTCTGGGAGCACTCCCAGTCTTTGTGGGTGGTATCAAATTCTGCAGGTTCTGTAGCATAGTACAGCAGGAAAAATGCTGGGATATACTGGATTATTCCCATGTGGAAGTGGTACACGGGAATAACCTCTTCTCTTCTCTTCTCTTCTCTTCTCTTCTCTTCTCTTCTCTTCTCTTCTCTTCTCTTCTCTTCTCTTCTCTTCTCTTCTCTTCTCTTCTCTTCTCTTCTCTTCTCTTCTCTTCTCTTTTCTCTTCTCTTCTCTTTTCTGACACCCCAGTCTAAACAGGCTCAGTGACATCAGCACAAACTTGGGGACTAAACTCCCCAAAATACTGACTCCAAGGCCACAGCATTGGGACAGACAGCAGATGTGAACTGGGACGGTTTGGAAGAGCAGAACAGATTTCCTGCATCCTGTACTGGGAGAAACAGCAAAGACCAGCAAGAAAAGGAGTTTACATGCAGGAATGAGGTTGGATTTGTGAGGTGTTTCCCTGTCCAATGGCCCAACACAGGTGGAGCACCTGCAGCTCGTTGTTCCCGGGTCTCTAGTGAGTCTGACCAGCATGAAACATCAACAGTGGAGAATTTACATACTTGCATATATCCTGTACAGATCCTGCAGCAGCTGTGCTTAGATTGTTTTCCAATAGCTGTCCCTGGATCTCAAGTCTCCCTAGTGTCTGATACTGAGAAATAGAAGCTCCTGAATTCCACCCCCCTGTTCCTGTTGCTCAGAACCCTTAATACGAAGTGGTGTGTGGGGCATTGAGTTCTCATGCACTGCCTTCCATTCCCTGCCTTTTGTTCCTCCTCTAGACATCCCCAAATGCCTTTCTGGAATCACACTGCTCTCAGGCAGGCACCCTTGTCAGCCTAGGAGTCTGCCCAGAGTGTTGCTCCCACCTGGACTGTGAGGCTGATGGACCAGGATGGTCCATGATGGACCAGGACGGCCCATGAAGCTGCCAACTGTGCTCACCTGTGCCTGGGACGAGCTGGGGTTGGATGCTGTGCTCACTCTCTGTGTTACTTGGGCTTCATCCCTGTTTCTTTGTTTGTGGAGATGAACCAGCAAGAACTGCAGAAATACAGTTCCTGGGGAAAGGTGGCCTGAAACACAGCATCTCCTAGAGAACAGCAACAATGAGAAGGACTTTGAAGAGTTATTGGATGGGAAAATTAGACACAGTGAAGAAGAAAAGGTTAAAAGCTGCAAATAATCTTGGCAGACAATATTAGTGAAAACATGTCAACATAACTGCATTTCCCTTTGTTTCAGAGACAAAGAGTCTGGGATATTGGAGCACTTGGCAACAGCTTCTCTGAGGCTGGACTGAAAGCACCTTCTTGATGGAAGCTGCTGAGAACGAAGGCAAAAATTGATTTTTCCACAGGGGAAGGTTTGCAAGGAGGAGAAATTCAGAGAGGAGTCCAGACAAACATGTTTTGCTGAGCTCTGGCTGAGGACCATCTTCCCAAACCGGAATTATTCCAGCTCATGGGAACAATGACAGAGTCTCTCTGTTCACAGGGTTTCTAGGACTTCACAAGTGTACTGAACATTGTCTGGCAAGTTGATGAAGATGTTCAAGAGGAGTGACACAAGTGTTTGTCCTCACTAGGGACAGAGCTTTCCATCTTTGACTGAAAATGCTTTGCAGCAACATCCTTCTTTCCTAAACATTAAGCATGTCCTCTTGAAAAATGGGCTGTTACTTTGACAGTGGAAAGAATATAGTTAGGAGTTTGTCTGGAAGGGCCTCTCCCACTTGGAATACATGCCATACTGCAGAGTGACTGCCTTGCTCAGACTGAGTCCAGTGTCCTGTGACTGCTGCAATATTGGGTGGATGGGAACTCAGGGTTTCTGATCTGAGTTTTATTGCCTTTTCTTTCAATGGTCTGTGTTCCAAATAAGAGCTCCGAGGAGAAATCCAGCTGCAGGCTGTTATTTTTATAAACTATTAGAACTTTCTGTCTATTAGCCATTCTGACATCTTCAAGCCCCCTTTCATGTCTCTCCCTGTGTTCCTTGCTGTCTTTGTCAGCTTTCCTTTCCTCACCAAAATGTTACCTACAGCCCAAGGTAGAGGATGACCCCACACTTGATAATCTCTTTGACACATCCAAATTTATTCCCTCCCTCTTGGCCTCAGGACTTCCTCCTGCTGCAGCTGATGATGCTACAGGGGTTAAGAAACCAAACATCTTTAATGCGGACAAATAGGGAAAGGAACAGAACAGTACAAAAAAAGCTTTTTTCAAACTGTGCCCTCAACTTTCAGCTACCTCAGGGTTTCATGGCTTATACCTTCCAAAGTGAGACATTTCACACTCCATGGAGATTGCAACACTTAAAATGAGACTTCCCAGGCTGGTAACCCCTGGTGCACTCAACACAGCCAGATTCCAGCCCTTGGCATTTCTCTCCCCATCTCACAGCAGCTGCTCCCCTTCAAACCTGCACAGGCAAGCACCGACTTCTGTCCTCACTTAAACCCCAGATTAAGAGCTGGAAACCCAGAACCTGCACTCCTGGGAGCAGTGTGGCCAAAGGGGCCTTCAGTGCCTTTAAATCCATGTACCTGTTTAAGCTGAGAGCTATAAATGCACACAGCTCCTCATTGGGGTTTATGTTCCAGTGCAAAGCTCATTTTGCTGTCTTCAATTAAGATTTTTATTATTTTTACTATTTGAGGCTCATTAAGGTTTTTACTGAGAGAAAACTGCAGGGAGAAATTGCACACTGTGTCCGATTGATGAAGTTTTTGCCTGGCAGTCAGGCAGGAGTGAAGAGCAAACTTGAGAATATCCTGGGTAGTTCCAGCTGAGCACTGAGGTACAGGGAAGAGCAGAGTGAAGATGAGGGTGCTGGCAGGAGCACTCCCCGCCTCTTATGAGACCAGACCTCCCGTGCAACCAGAGGGTTCTCCTTCAAACCACTGCAAATCTCAAGCAGTGGTGTTGACTTCTGAGAGGAAGAGCTGCACGAAGATTCCTCATGCTTTGGACAGAGCCTTTATGAAGGTGCATTTTATTGGTGTAACTTATAAACCTTTATTGAAACCATGTCAATAAAAATATTAATGAATATCAATGGTGAACATGATAAAAATATGAATTGAAGACAGCAACACCAGTTTCACATCCTGGCAGACACACCTGACACACCACCTAAGGCTGAGAGTGTCCCTGGGGAAAACCCAAGCCCCAGGGTGCTTGAAACAGTGTTCCCTGCCTGGCAGAGCACTCTGCAGAGCATCTCACAACAACTCCCCCCACCTCAGTCTCCAGCAGTTACAAACTGTGGTAGAAGGGACCAATGTTCTTTCCTAAGTATGTTAGTGTTAACACTGCTAATTGGATATTCTCATGATATAAATTCCAGTCCCACTGGAGTTGTGCACTACAGATGTGCAAATCCAGCTTTACCATCCATTGCTCTGGCTTTCTGGGCTGTGCTCAGCATGATTTAAGTGAAGAACAGTGGTGGCTGATGACTGCAAAGGCATCTAAGTGTGCTGGGGATTTAAACTGAACCACTCAGACGCTTCACTTTGAAAAGTGGCTTCTCTGGGAAGAAAAGGGCTTTTTGGAAGGAGTTCTGCTGAGTGAATATTAAATCAATCTGGGCATAGCTTCTTTGGAGAGAGGATATTTGTTCCTCATGTTTGTGCCTGGATCAGATCAACCCAGACCAGTGTGGCCACTTAATGGGCTCATGAGTGCTGCTAATTGAACGCTCCCCTCCTGTTCATTTCCTAGAAATTGCTTGAAGAGCCCAATCATGCCACCTTTGGCCAGCTGATGGATGAAGGTACCTTCTTGAATTTGCTCTTGGATGTGAATCAGCCCCTGAGGTACCTTATTTTTGAACGGGAAAATTTTTGGAATTTCTCCGTTTTGTCAGAAAAAGCCAAGAAATGATAAACTTATGGAGGGGACAGGAAAGAACTGGAACACTTGACAGAACTCAGTTGTCACGTCTGTGTTGGCAGGTGGAAGGGAAGGGCCAGTGACACTCCAAGTGAGATCAGAGTATTCTTGAGCTGCTTTTCACTAAAAAGTGTTTTTTTTTTTTCTTCATAAACAAAAAATTCTTCAAAATACCTAAGTGCACATCAATGTGGTTGGAGATTTCTCACACGCAGGTATTTGTTTGCTGTAAGAAAATTATCATCATGTATGAATAAGGGAAATAAAGAGAAAGAAAGATCACAGGGCTTTTTCCAGTCTAATTTTTGATTCAGATCCAGAAAGCATGTCTTCAGTAAAATAAATTGACGCAGGATGTGTTTGTGTGGCTACTGTGGTACACCTATAATTTCCCTCCTCCTGTTTATAAAAGCCTCTGAACATGATCATGGAATAAAACCAATAAAGAGCAATTCCAGCCAGTTCTCTCATTTATGGGATGAATCTCACACTGTGAATAATGAAGAGAGAATGGCTGAAGTAAATAGTTGACAATCAATCTGCCTGGCTGGGCTTGGGACATGCAATCAGACAAGGTGCAGTACAATCCTGCTTGTCCTGGTTTGGAGGACAGGTGTCTGCTAAGAAAGGCAGGAGCCTCTCTTTGAAATGGAGAATGTAAACCCCCTCCCTCCAAATTATTATAATTTTGAAGTTAAGTAGCTCTCAGGCAAAGATATGGGAATTAGGAATAACAGTTCTTTACTAGGAAAATTAAAGTAGAAATACAGTACTACAAAAAACAAACCCCAAACATTGCCAAAGTCAGAATATAACCTGACACCCCGTCAGTCAGTCAGGGTGGTGGTAGCAGTCCCACTAATTGGTGGCTGCATCCTCCTGCAGTGACAGATGTGGTTCAGTTGAGGCAGTGATCCTGTAGAAGCTGCAGTTTTCCTCCCAAGGCCCAGTGATGATGTGGAAAGGTCCGGTTTTCCTCTGCAATCCAGCGGGAAAAGGGCTCCCCTAGTGTCCCAAAATCTCAGTTTTTATCTTGGTAGGAAAGGCTTGGCTCCTCCCCCTGGCTGGAGCATCTCCCCATGGGATGCAGTAATTTTATCAGTGCCACAGTGGGACTCCATGGCCATGAGCAGAAGAGAACTCCCTGCAGGAAGGATGGATTGTGAAAAGATCAAGAACACTGCCTCAGCTGGTTTCAATGGATGGCCCATTAGCAGAATATCTCCCACGGAGATCAGGATCACTGCCCCACCCTCAACAGATGGTGATAGAACAGATACTTTCGGTCACATCCTGTGTTGCAACCCAAGACACTGCTAGATGCCAGGTCACTGTCTGGAAACAAAAAATGTAGGTTGCAATTACCTAGTGGGGGATTGCATCCTGGGGAGCACAAAGGGAGTGGGGCCATGCTGGAAAATGAGGAATTGTAGGGGTTAAGATGTCCATGATCTAGGAGAGATACGCTGCACACCAACAAATCTGAGGGACAGGTACGCATAGCCAGGGGAGGTCAGGGCTGCTACCAAAAAAATTAATGAAAAGATAAAGGTTCAGGATTCAAAGCCAAGGCATTGCTACCTGCAGGGAATGAGCTCCTGGGAGAGCTCAGGCACTGGAAGACATTGCTTTTCATGTGGGAGCACAAGAGCAAACCTTGGTCTCTGATGTGCCAAGGAGACCCGTGCCAGGTGGAAGACGAGTTTGATCTTTTGGGTATTCCCAGGAAAATTAAGAAGATCTTTGCAAAGAAATAGAAACCCACTGAAACCATCTGAATGCTCCTGTGAGGCAGCTTTTTCCTGTCTGGAAGCAAGATTTAAACTTTCAATAAAATAAAAAAAAATTCTGAGAATTTGCAGTCTACAGAACCAACACACTGTCCCTCATCCTCCCATCCGGGTTACTTGCCAAGGCCTTGCACATGCTGAGAAAGGGAAGACAGGACGCCTTGACAAGGTCTCTGCTCAGTGCACTCTCTTGTAGAGCCCCAAATCCCACTGGAACTACAACCCTCTTGTGTCTCTGGTCCCCCTGTGCACCCTCCATGCTGGTGCCAGCAGGTCAGGCTGTGATAAGTGGGTGAGAAGATGCCCCTGAGGATGGTGATGGGAGCCATATGGCACATATGCGGTGACATATTGCTGCCAGCCCTGCACTTCCAGCTTCATTAGCCTCAATTACAATGAATTGGAATATTTAGCACAGGTCCAAGTGAAAGTGACTGGGAATAGTGTGCTGGGCTCATCAGTGGGGCTGCTGGGTTGGCTGATCAGGAGCCAGTGAAAAATGCTGGATGAGCACAAACCCCCGTGGGTGGGGAGGAGAGTGATGCTGTCAGGACACCCTTGGAGCTCATCATGTGGCTCTGGCTGTTGTGCATCAACCTCTTGAGGCTTTGGGGAGACCTTAGAGCCCTTCCAGTGCCTAAAGGTGGCCTGCAAGAGGCTGGAGAGGGACTCACTGCAAAGGCCTGCAGAGACAGTGTAAGGGGTACTGGGAGTAAGCTGAGGACGATGGATTTAATTTGGATATTAAGAAGAATTTGTTCTCTCTGAGGGTGGGCAGGCCCTGGCACAGGGTGCCCAGAGAAGCTGTGGCTGCCCCTGGATCCCTGGCAGTGTCCAAGGCCAGGTTGGACATTGGGACTTGGAGCAGCTTGGGATGGTGGAAGGTGTCCCTACACATGGCAGGGGGTGGCACTGGATGAGCTTTAAGGTGCCTTCCCACCCAGCCCATTCCATGAGTCCATGATTCTATGAAATGCTGTGCTTGAGGGGCACAAAGAGCGCAGGGAACACCATTGAGGGTTGGGGCTGAGGGAAGGTCCTGCCCAGCCTTAGGCCCTGGGCCCAGGAAATGGCAGCACTGCTGGAGACAGTTCTGAATTCTGCATGTTGGAAATAAATGACAAATATTCATCCCACATGGCCCTGGCATGCAGGCAGCAAGTTCTGCTCACCCTGGAGCCACATCCTGCCCCTGGCAGGAGGTCACACACTTCCATCTAGGCTCTCTCCACAGCACTGGTCTGAGTGTAACACAACTTGGAGCCCTGCAGAGCTTCCTGGAGGAAATGTGACCCAGGGACAGGAGTGACTCTGGTCCCACTAACTGGGAAGATGGGATAGTGGTGTGCCTTGCCAAGGACGCGGAGAGGAGTCTCCACCAAAGGCCTCATCAAGGAAACCCTCATTAAGAATGTCCTCATGGAAATGCAGACCTGCTGCGAGCCCTGCTTAATTCCCCACTCTGTTTAATTGCCTCTGTGGGACACTGGAAGAAAAAGAAAAGCAAACATTAAAACACTCAGTGGGATGAAGATGACAGTTGCTACCTCTGCTGTGATTATGCAGCAAGAGACAGATCAGAGTGTGGCCACAGGCTGTGTATATCCCTACCCCAGTGGAGAAGTGTGGCTACAGGCTCGGCCCTCTTCAAATCCAACTACAAAGTTCATCTCTTGAACTGTATTTTCCCTCACTACATTATTTCTCTGAACAAACACAAACATGCATGGACCTGTGGAGAAGGGCAGGAGTGAGGAGGCAGACATGCCTAAAATTAGAAATAATCAAACTTTCCATGTAAAAGCTGGAAAAAGAAAGAAAGTTACTGTGACTTCCTTCCTTCCTTCCTTCCTTCCTTCCTTCCTTGGAAGGGTGGGCAGGCACAGGGTGCCCAGAGCAGCTGTGGCCACTCCTGGGTCCCTGGCAGTGTCCAAGGCCAGGTGGACCACCTTGGGATAGTGGAAGGTGTTCCTGCCCATGGCAGGGAGCGGGACTGTGTGAGTTTTAAGGTACCTTCCAACCCAGATCATTCTATGATTTAATAATTCAATGGTTCTAAATTTCCGACGAGCCAAAGACTTGAGTCAAACCCTTCCCTGTGTGCAGCAGCACACTTCTAGCTGACATGAGCTGCTTCCTGGGAATTGCCTCTGTTTCTGTATCAAAATGCTCGGAGGGGATCCTCACACACCTCAGACGTTGGCTCAGTCACAGGTTTAGCCCCAAGAAGTTTCAAAGAGAAATAGAATAACTGGTATCTCTGGTGGTCTTCATGTCCCCAGTAGGTCACCTTGCTTCACAGAGTCCAGAAGGAGGTGGCAGGAACAGCTGAACAGGGCTGAGGTGGAGAAGCATTTGGAAACCTGCTGGGGTGTGACACACCAGCCACCATGGTGTACACACCTGGCAGTGAGCACACCTGTGCAACATGGAGAAGAAATGGCCTCTGCTGGAAGGAAAATGTCCTCTGAGCTCCCTGAAACCATTAATGGTGCTGCTGGGTTGGGTGGCTAATGTGCTCTCCATGTGCTGCCACTTTCTTTAATAGCAAAAGAAGGAGTGAAACAATCATACTTGATACAGTTAAAACAGAAGGGCCTTGGCTTTGGTCTTGGCCAGCCAAAGTGATTCCATGATCAGATATCTGTTCATGGTGTGCAGACTCTGCAGACAAACCTCTCATTGGGTTTGGATTAATGTGATGCTAATGGAATATGAAGGTTACTGGCCAAAACATATTTCTAGATCAGGTACTCAGAGACCAGCAAACACTTGCATGGAACCTTAAACTATTCTGAAATGCTGTATTGAAAGAAGAGTGTCAGGAGCCCTGTCAAACCCATGGAGACACTGGTGTCTCCAAAATCAAAACTATTTTTATGTTTTCCAGCCTATTTGGCTTAAGGAACAGTTTTTATCAATGCATTTATCAGTCATGGCCCTGTCTGGATGGCACATCCCATTATCTACTCCCTCTGCTGGGACCTTTCCTGACATGGCTGTGCCCAGAGCAATGACTGCCTCAGCCAGGGGCACAGCATCCTCACAGCACCTCCTGCAGCCTCACAGACACAGCAGGGGCCCCCAGCCCACCCAGGCTGCTAATGTGGGACTGTTCAACTTCTTCCTCCAAAGGACATCCCCAAAAGCCCTGACATCATGCCTGGCTTTTACCCACTGGACCCATGACCAGAGTTCTTGCTTGTCTCTGTTGATGGAGGGAAACTCTGCATGTTGTTAGAAGATTCTTTGTTGTGCTAAGATTTGGAATAGTGAACGTGAGGAAAGTGGAAAAACACATGCCCTGAGACAGCAGCATTTGATGTGCATGGAGGTGCTGCAGAGTTATCAGCCTGCAGAGTGGAATCCAAGGGATTTCCAGCCCCCTTGGGTGGCTCCTCAGAGACATTCTGTGCCTTTGCTGCTGCTGAAGTGTGGAAAGCTGAGTGAATAATGGCTTGCTTAGATTTTTGCACTCTTTCAAAGAGAGTTTCTGATGAGCCCATCCTGGTGAGTCCTTCACAGATCTTCTCTGCAAGCAGTCAGGCAAAGTGGATTTGCATAAAACAGGAAAAAATTGTGTTCCTGAAAAAAATATGTAAGACAAAGCTCTAAAAATGGTTCAGTTCTGTTCACAGATGTTTGGTAGTCTGTACAAAAAGTTGGGCATCCAAACATTTATTTATTTTTTAATCATTCTGGTATTTACAAAGCAGTTTAATTTGAGTGATTATTTCACAAAGCCTCTCTGTACATGCTTTGGTGGCTGTCTGTGACAGTCCTGATTAAGAAGTGCAAGTTATGTAAGTAAAAAAAAAAAAGAAAGTTAATTCAACTGGCAACCCAAGACATAGCACACATGGTTAAATACTTTGAATGTTAACAACAAAAGCATGCCTGAAGGGGTCTGGAACATTTACCAGCCATTCACCAGCTCATAGAAATGTGAATTACTAAGAGATTATTGTTGTAATTGCTAAATCAAACCTTGCTGGTTGTAAAAACATGTTCTTAGCCCAGATGCTGCAGTGCTCACCAGACCTTACACTGTGCTCTAAAGCACTCAGCATTGTAATCACAAACCAACATATTTGGGCAAAGACTCACCCAGGGAGGCTGAATGAAAGGTGCCAGGCTCTGAATTTCCAGTCATGGCACATTGACTGTCCATGTGCAGCCCAGCCTTGAGATCCAGCCCCCTGACAGCAGGAGCTGTCAGGTTTGTTCTTCATATGAGGAGAAACTGTGACCTCATGGGCACTCTGTCCTCCCCAGGGAGGTGCCCTGGTGAAGAGTTTTCAGATGAGTTTGAAGGTGATAATCAGCTTGAGTTATCTCTCAGGAGACATTCAATGCATGAGATAAACAATTTGCTTGAGATGAAAAGGAGCTGTTCAGAGCTGGGTATGTGAGTCCACTCTGTGTGTGGCTGCAGGTGAGGTGTGGAGGGAGAAGAGACCAGGAGAAGAGCTGTGAGGATCTTCACAAGGGAATAGAAAAGATCGTCCAAAGGAAACACCATGGGACCCACAACAGAGCAGAATGGAGCTGGCAGAGAGCAGGCCTGGCACAAGGCTGTGCAGCAGAAGGAGGAAGGGAAGTGGTGGGAGAGAGAAGATCATTTTTTCAATGTCTCCCAGGAACAGAAGAGGGCTCTGTGAATCTGGTCAATCATGTGGAAGCTACAGAGCACAGACTTGGACAGCTCAGCCAGAGCAGGCTGCTGGAGCCTCATAAGCTGACTGAGCCCAGAGCTGTGATCTGGCAGGGAGGGGACAGGGCTGAGCACAGGATGGTAATGCTGAAAGAGGAGAGCACAGCACCAAAGTCAGGGACAAAGACGATTGAGCAAACTCTTTTGGTGAAGCCAGGACTGTGAATCAAGCTAAGAGGCATGGCAGAGCAAGCAGGCTGCCAGTGGTCTGGTGTGTCCCTGGTGTGGGACACTGGAGTCTGAGAATGACCAGGAGGCACCTGAATCCACAGCAGGCAGGTTGGCTCCTGGAGAGGAGCAGAAGGGAGCACAAGGAGGCTGAGCAGAGAGGTAGAGAAGAAAGGGCAGAAAGAATAAGAAAATACTGAAATCAAGAAAGAAACATCAATGACAGCAGGGGAAAATGTGCTGTCATCCTGCAGTCTGCTGTGGGGTAGTGGAGATCCTGCTTCTTCAAGCTCTGCTGCTTTCTGCTGCAGAGTAGGGCCATGCTAGTGAGGAAGCAGGGAGGTATTCAGGATCTAACACACCTTCTGTGCCCCATTGCTTGGTTGAAAATGGGTAGAAGGGTCCCAGTGAGCCCATTTTGGCAGTGGAGTGGAAATGTCTTATCTTCTGTTTCAGCTGTGGAAGGGGAGAACGGAACAATGCCAAGAGGACATGAGTTCCCAGGAGCCCTGACTCCTGAGCATGTCCCTGGGCTCAGCGCCTCTCACAGACCCTGGCTGCCAGAACTTCTCAGAAAGCTGAGCTGCTCCTGCATCTTCAAACTGTCCTCTCAGGAGCAGCCAAAGCAGTCTGTTTGCAGCAATCCCCCTCTACTCAGTCTCGGGAACCACAGATCCAACAGGAGGAGAAGGGGACATGAAGGTTCTGACTATGCATAGTCAGCTGATGGTTCCTGGATTGCCCTGTGGAGAAAGGCTCTCTTGTAGTCTTTGGGAAAGTTTCTTTCCTACGTGTTTTCTTCTGTCTTTCTTTTGTTTATCTCTTCATCCTCATCCCGGGGTGCTTCAGCAGGACCACACAGCTCTGCATGCAGCTCTGCCCTGACATTCCATCCATCCAGCACTGCTCTTCCATCAGCTCTGTGTTCTGCTGTGATAAATGGGGCAGCCAGGGAATCGATTTTCTCCCCCTGCCTGCAAGGCCTGGGAGTGCTGCTTTCACCAGGAGGCCTCCTCTCTGCCTGAGCGCTCAGATTAACTTATTAGGAGTTAATTAATCAGGCCCATTGATTGACTGTCTCATTGCTGATAGTTAGCCCTGCTTAGGGTTGGGAGGTTGGATTGGAATAGCTCTTCTGGGCTGCATGATGCCTGTCACCTCCAAGCAGCAAGGAGGAGCAGAAGAGGAAGAAGATGAAGGTTGGCCTGTTTTCAAAACAACACAACAATGCAAGAGTGGAATCAGAGCTCCAGTCCCCCTTGGATGGTGTTTGCGTGCTGTGGGAGGGATGGGAACAGCTTCCACAGCTCCTCCCCTCTGAGATGGAGCTGGAACATGAGGCAGTGCAGTCAGAAGGAGCCTTGGAATATTTCTGAGCCCAGCAGAGTTCCCCTCGGTGCAGCCTGTGGGTCCCTGGTGCTGCTCTTGGGCACAGGAGGGTGCTGTGGCCCAGGTGGGATGCTGTTCACAATAGGTCATTTGCTTGAACAATTGTCCCCAAGGCTGTGAGCAGGGGGGCTTTGTGGTGCAAAGATTTCAGGGAACCAACACTGCATGTACCCATCCATGAAAATTCAGGGAAAAGCTACATTAAAAAAAAAAAGGAACACCCTCAGTGGAGCTGGGATGAGATTTTGAAGTCAAAGCTGATGGATGTTTTAATGGCCTTAAGTGCCATAGGTGATGTGCACCTCAGATTTGGTCTGAGGGGTCACCCCCAGTAGCAAAACATCTGTCTCAGTTTGGAGACAAATTCTAGGAGAAAAACACTCAAAAATAAGTGTTTTTCTCTAAAGAGAGAGGGCTTCAATAACTCCCTTTTCTTCTGACAATGAGAGAAATGGATACCAGGGCATGAAAAAAAAAAAAAAAACAACAACTGTTTATTAATGAAGCAAGATACCCATAAAACACAGGGAAAAAAAATTGAACCTTACACCCCACCCCCTGGCTGAGAGGCAAAGATGGTGACTGCCCCTCTGTCTCTGTGAGGGTAGAAGAACAGAGTTCACAGTAGCTGGGAACTTGTTGGATTTCTGGCATGGGTCTTCTCCTTGTGGCCAGTGAAGTTGGTGGAGTTTAATGTCCCTTCTTTCAGTCTTGGTCTCTCCGGAGTTTGGACTGGCCAGAGCCAGCATGCAGGCTCCCCAGGCCAGAGAGAGAAAAAACTACAAAGAAGTGCCAGAACAATTTACTGGTGGAAAGCCTCCAGGCCAGGGGAAGGTAAAAACCCCCCAAACCACCAGAAGCTGCTTGCCTAAACTGATGAAAATTAATCCAGCAAAAGCAATGAAGTAACAATCCGTGTGGCCACCAACCCTGGTGGAGGGAGAGGGATTGAAGAGAGCCCGGAGCTCCCAGCCAGCAGCCTGGCCCCCTGGGTCACCCTAATGATACCACAGACATTTCTGGGCATAAAGCAGATGATCAGGTAATAAAGCATCATCATAAAGTCACCCCAAGACAGCATCCTTACTGAAATGCAATACAATCCAAATACCTGCTGAGCACTGAGTGGGATTCTTTCTCCCGTTTTCTTTACCAAGGAGGGCACCAGGCAGGGGTTGGCAGAGTTCACAACCATCTGCAGGGGACGAGGTTTCTGACAGTGCAGGGCTCTTCAGCTGCATGGCAAAAAGGCTGATTTAGTGTCCAAGGCTGTGAAGCCGGGCTAGAATGAAGTGCAATCTTTTATAAGTGAGGATTTACACTGCCTTGAGAAGTGGCCAGTTCCTCCCTCTGTGAGTGTTCCCTGGAAAGAAGAGGTGAGTAGGGAGCAGGGACTGAATGAAGGTCCTTCCCTCAGTCCCAGCTTCCTGCCTGTGCCCCTGTGGATCTGTGGGCCTGAGCTGGGCTGGGGACTCATCCCAGAGGTCTGCAGGACCTCCCAAGCATTCAGTGTCACTGCTCTTGTCACATCTGGCATCACTTTCACCTGCTGAGTGATCCAGAATTGCGCTCCTTGGCACCCTTCTTCCTGCTGGGAAAGCAAGTGGGTACAGCCTGGATGTACTGATCCCACCACCATCTACTGATTCCACAGATCCCAATGGGAAGGTTTCCAACTTCCAGGAATCTCAGCTCAGTCCTACAAAGCATTGGCTTCAACAGGTCTTGCCACAGGGAACTATCAGCTTCTGTGCCTACAGACCTTCTCTGAAGGTGCTGAGAGGAGACCAAGAGCCACACCTGGCAAGGGATGATGAGACTTGGCTGGCCAAGGGACAGGAAAAGATTGGCTTTTACAGAACATGGGAAGTAGAGGAGACTTATTTCAGAGATGAGAATGTTTGTTAATTTCTATATCAAGACAGACATTATCTGAAGGGTTCCACTTCCTTTAATGCCCTAAAACTGAGTGTGCATCTGGGGCACCTACTGGGAAATCGGCCAGAGAGCTGAGTTGATTTCTGCTTCCCTTCTCCCAGTCCCTTTTTGGGGACCAGCAGCAGTCAATGGTGCAATTATTCCTGATGCCCACTGTTTGTTCAGCTTCTGCCACTCTTTGTCTCTTTGTCCAGGAGTGCCTGTCCTGTCATCCTGATGGTGCAGACACTGCTGGGACACACAGGGCTCTGATCCCAGCACTGCTTACTCTGCTCCATGGGGATCTTGTGTCTCTTCTGGAGACAAAGTTAAGGGACACTTCCTGAGACTATCAGCACTCACTGGGTCCAGATTTTCAGCCATTTATGCTATGGAAATGTCAGGGCAGTGTGGCTGGACAGCTGACCCTCATGCTCCTGGTCTCATTTTGCTAGCAGTGCCACTCCTTGGCAGTGGTCGTTGGGATGGGATATACATTCCCTCCCAGGGAGGAGGGACACTGAAGTTATTGGGGAGTTTTCTCCCTAATGGATGGGAGAGGAAGGAAGCAGCCCCATCTCTGAAGATGCAGCATGGAAACCTGAGTTCTCAGTTTTTGGTCGAAAACACACATTTTCCTCAGCAGACAGAGACATGGACAGAACACCACAACATCACTGTTTAGCTTGAAAGGAGAAATCCCAACCCTGAGCTTTGTTTCCAATGCATTTGACTTAAAATGCTTCAATCGTATTTGTGCTACACTCTCAGGGGTAGGAAGATGCCAGTGGGGAACCATATTTTGCCTTATTATGTTTTCACATACCCAGGTATGATGAAGGTTTGCTGCTGAGCTGCTCTGGGGCAGAGTTGTCTCCTTACTTACCCCTCAGTGCCTCCTGTTAGCACTGGAGGAGACCAGACCTGCTCAGAATTGCCAAGAAAGCACTGATGAGGCTCTAGACAAAGGATGCACATTTTGCAAATCCTCCCAGGTGTATTGCTGACCATGACGAGAGCAAGAGTCTTCTCAGTGCAAAATAAACAAACCCCCAAGCATGCTTTTGAGAAAAACCACCCTAAAATCAATCAGATTGCTCCTGCCATGTGACAGGAGCAGAAAGCAAAGGCACTGGACTCCATCCATCAAAGCCTGAATTTAGCTGTGCTCCAGGATCACCCTTCATGTCCCATCAGAGCTCCCTGCTGGGTAATAAAGCACCATTGAGGCAGTGGGGGGTGACTTCTCAGTCCAGTTCATCCCAGTGCTCTTTTCCTGTTTCCTGTACTTCCCCAACATTCCTATCTGGGCAAAGGGGAATGAGGACTGTTGGAATTCAGGTCTGGTATCAGCACATCATACTGGAGAGAAAGGCCATTTCCTGCAATGGATGTTTTTTACTGGTGCAACCACATCCTTGCACTCACCGAGCCACAGCCTCCTCACAATTCCATGTGCTCAGAGGAGGTGCATCCCAGCCAGCAGCTCCTTATTAAACTGCCACCTCCCCTTGGGATCTCATGTCTCCTCATGTGATTGGCTACACTTTGAAGCTGCAAGAAAGAAATCACAGAATGCCAGATGGTTTGGGTGGGGAAGAACGTCAAAGCTCTTCCAGTGCCACCCCCTGCCATGGGCAGGCACACTTTCCACTTTCCAGGATGTTCCAAATCCCAGTGTCCAACCTGGCCTTGGTCACTTCCAGGGATCCAGGGGCAGCCACAGCTGCTGTTCTTATCCTGGAAAACAACACTGGATATATCACACATGGGGGATGTGTCAGGAACTGTATTTGTTGTTTCTTCAGCTGTGATTTGCTCAGCTTGGGTTGTGCTGGTTCTGCACAGGACCATTTCCAGCATAATGACACTTCAACACCCCTGAGCTGTACTGGATCCTGAGCTATCCTTGCACATCCTCAATGGCTTTGTATCCCATTTTCCTTTGGAAAGAAAACAGCAGAACAGCAGCTGGGCTGGGTTAGTACCTTTGGCAGAGCTGCTGCTGCAGGTCTGCACTTTGTCCAGATGCATACATGGGGCTGTTTAGCCACAGAGATGATGCCATGCCTGCTCCAGGTGCTGCCTCAGTCTCATTCCCATGTCTTTTCCTTCCCTGCTGCACACAGCCCTCCTGGATGCACACAGAAGCAGCAGCTTGTGTCAGCCATCTGTTTGCAGCCTGTGGAAGTAGAAGGTGGCCTTGGCGTGTGTCTGGCATCTCCAGGCCCATGTTGATCCCACTACCCAGCAGAGCAGGCTGGGAGTACCTGCCTGACACTCCAGAAAACTGTGATCCCTAATTATAATCCTGAAATCACTGAATGACGTGGTTTGGAGGTGACCACAGGAGGGCTGTGGTGCAGCTGCCTTCAGACACCAGCAATGAAATCAGACTGCTAAGGGTTTCCTCCAGGTGGGTCTTTAAAACCGCCAGGATCAGAGATGCTGCAGTGTATTTCTGTGCTGGACTCTCATAATTGGGAGAAAACTCTTCTCGTATCCATTCTGAACCTCTCCTGTTTCAGTTTATATCCAGTCTCTTGTGTTTCCACCACACACTGCTGTGGCCTGGATCTTTCTCCCCGGGGCTCTTCTCAAAGGCACCATCCAGCTGCTGGTGGCTTTGAACAGGGGCCAGGGAAGCAGGCTGAGCACCCCACAGCGAAGGGCCCGTGTCCTCCAGCATTTCTCCTGCCACCTCCTGCAGAGCAGGAGCTCACTGCAGTTCACTGAGTCTCTTGCTAAACATCTTTGACATTTGATTTGAGGAATAAAGGTCAGGCTCCTCCGAGAATGGTAATGAGAGTTTAGTGAACAAAACCTGTCAGAGTCTGTACTGCTGCACTGCATTTGGAGGGTGGTGGAGGCTGGGGAGCTGTGCTGTGTGATCCTGGGGATCTGAGATGTGTGATCCTGGGGGGCTGTGCTGTGTGATCCTGGGGATCTATGCTGTGTGATCCTGGGGAGGTGTGCTGTGTGATCCTGTCACATTCTCAGGCAGTGAGCACTTCTGTGGCTGGTGGGGACAGGACTGGGGTGTGGCAGAGGGTCACAGGGCCTGACCCATCACCTGCAACTCCTGCTGTGAGGGGAATAGTTTCCCTCTGCACCTTCATAAAGATTTACTTCTCTTCCTGAGTGATTCAGAGAAACTTTTTACTGGAGCTCATACCACAGCCATCAGCAGCCTGTGGCCAGTGGATCTGGAGAGCACAGCCCAACCCTGGCTACAGCCCAACCAGGGCTCAATTTCCATGGCAGCATCCCTGACTGCTCCTGTCTTTCATGTCAGGGGTACCTCAGTCCTGCTCCAGCTCTTGCATCCCAATTGCTTTGTACTGTGGGGCAGTTCATCAATGGGGTTTTTTTGGTATCATACATAGTTAAAAAAAAATAAAAAAATCAGAGTAGGACATATCCAAACAAAATAGCATTTTCAAAATGAGAAACACAGTTAAATTAGTCCACTTTATATCAAATTCAGCACAAATTCCAGGATTGTCTGGCCTCTTTTCAGGCCTTCTTCCCCCTCCTTGCTGGGAGTGCTTTTCCAGCTCTGCAGATTCCCTTCTTCTGTGTATCCTTGCTTTTGTGTGCAATAAGGTGCATTCCACTCCAATTTCTTGCTTTTACACTCACAGCACACCCAGAGAACATATCTCTTCTCACATACAAAAACCACAACTACCTGGTGAAGCCATGACAAGTTCCATATTTGCAATGCAATAATCTCATTTATAGATGTAAATGTTCGCTGACCACAAAATCCTTAAACATTCAATACCTCTTGAAGTGAAATAATTTCTGTTGAGCTAATTTAGGAGCCATCACAACTCTCGGTCTCAAGCTGGAAATCACTGCTGATGCATATTCCCTTCTCTGCTTTGCTTTCTTAAATAAGGGTGAGTTCTTCTGTGTTTACTTCTGTAAGACAGCAGTCAGCCAGCTCTCTGTGGCCTGAGCATTCGGGTTTCTTCTTGTGGGATCATATTTAGAACTCTACTCTGAAAGTACCCTGACACTCAAAGTCAAGTGCTTCCAATGCTGAAAGCACCAAAATTAAGGCTGTGCTCAGCTCCAGCCTCTTGAGCAGGATCATTACAATGCAGTATTTAATTACAATGATCATATACTGGTTTTTCCACTGAATCCCTAACTCATTCCATGCCTGGGTAGTCATTCAATATTTCCCTTAATCCTCCCCATCCAATGTGTGCCGCAGGCTTTATTTTCTGCACACCATCCAAAGCCTCTGTTGACTACAGAATTATTCATTTCCTCTAGGGGTTCCTCCGCTCTTTCATTGGGGCTCTGGATGCTTCTCAAGTGTGAACAAATTTATTTCCACAGAACACCTGTGCAACAACCTTGTACTTTCTCCCTTGAGAGCTGAGGCAGAGAGAGGAGCATCAATGTGTGAGAGCCTGGGTTTGGAGGCTCTCATCCCATCCCACACCATCCCTGAAGTTTGATTTTCCATGGACTTTGCATTTCATTTTGCATTTCTTTACATTTCTTTACATTGCTCCGTTTCAAAGCACAGCTCCTGTTGGCTTAATTTCCAAGTGCTCAGCACTGCTGCAAACCTGACCCCAGCATCTCCCAGTGGGACCTGGCAAGGAAAAAGGCATAATTAAGCTCAGCTCTGAATTCTGGCAGAAATGCAAGGGTAGGAGGGAACCCACATGAGAGTGCACTTTTTCTCATGCAGACCTTCACTTTGTTCCATAAGGGTTTCAGATCCTTCTGGGGAATGAGGAATTCTGGTTGGTTACACAGGCCCTGGAGAGAGCCCAGCTCATGCACCACACAGAGCCTGAAGGAAGACATGATATTACTCTGCAATTAAGACCAGTAAAAACCTCACAGGATTCCTTGCTCTATCCTCTCGCCATCCTTCTCTCACCCCTCTCCACCTGCAGATACTTCCTCAGCCCCCTTGGGAATGGCTTTGTCCTTGTGCCAGTTCCTGTGCACCTCTCCCACCAGACCTCTCAATCCAAAGCCATCCCTCTCCCTTCCTCACATACAGGAGCAATTTCCTGGCCTGGAGAGTCTCCTCTAGCCTGGAGAGTCTCCTTTAGCCATGGCTCTCAGCTGGAGCAGGGGTCTGGCATTATGGACAATTTTTATCCTGATGGAGATAAGGAAATCATGGGATGTGGAAACTGGCTTCACATTTCTCCTCTTTGGCTCCTTCCTCTGGGAGCACGGGGTCCAGCCTTGGATCAGAGGTCTCACATAACACCAGAGACCTACAGGACAGCAGCAAAGAACATTTGAGTGTCCCAGGCCCTTTCTCTGCCCAAGAAGAGACTAAGCAGATGTGGAGCAGGGGAATCTGGCCGTTGGTGCTGCAGAGCCCATAGATCAGAAATGAGATCAAGACCACAAGGAAAAGCCAGAAGGATGCTGCTACAGCCCATGGACGGTGTGCAGTGACACAGTCCTGGCTGTCCTTGTAACACCTGTGATCCCAAAGCCATTATGGAGGAAACTTGATCCCATCCCCATGTTGTGGGGAAACCCTCCCAGCTCTGCCCTGGCTCCTGCTTTTCCCAGTAGGGTTCACTGTGCTCTTTCCACACTCTGGAATACCCAGCCCTGGTCAGACGTGGGTGCTGCAGGTGCCTGAGAAGCTGGGATAACAGCTGGCTGATTGCACTGGCAATCCATCTGAGGGAGGGTAGGCTTAAAGCAGTTGCTTAAACCACTAAATTTAACCCAAGCAGCTCTATCACCATGGCATAGAGCATTTCCCATTTTTATTTCCATGCCACTACCAGCATTTGGCATCTCTAGAAATTGGTATTGGCAAAGCTCAGGGTTTTGGGAAGAAACCAGAAAGTTATTTGAGAGCTCTGCACTGAGAGCCTGCTGTGTGCCCTGGGTACTGTGTGGGGAGCAGCAGCTGCTTTCCCACCCTGTGCTGTGCACAGATCCTGCTCTTCCCCAGGGGATGGGATCCCCAGAGACAGGTGAGCAGCTGTCTGTCCCTGTCCCTGTCATTGAAGAAGCCTGAATCTGCTTCTCTCTTTGCTGGGGAGAGGTTTCCTGCTCACCTTTCCAAATTTCCAGACAACTGCTCTGACATATTTTCCCTGTCAGTGCAAAGACAACACAGTCTGTTGAAACAGCTGCCTGAGCCTGCCAGGTTCTTGCATTACAGAGCTATTTCCGAGGGACTGGCAGGCCAGTTGTGAATCCTACATGGTCCAGACCAGACCTGAAGCTTGCCCCTGGAGAAGCAGTGTGTTCCCACCTCCAAAGCTTTTATTGAGCTAATTCTCTGCAGACAATGTGGATCAACAGCTGGTATGGCTGTGAACCTTCTGCTTTTCCAAGTGGGTAACAGGGCTGCATCGCTCTGTGCTCACACTGTTATCACTGTCCCTGGCTTTTCTGGATACAACCCCCAGCTAATTGATGACACAGCTCCTAGTGCCAAGCCAGGCCAGAGCTGGATCAGCAGGGACTCTGAGCCACATGCAGCAGGAACTGCAGGGCCTGCACAGCACCTCACACAGGACACTGGAGCTCCTGCAGCAGAGGCTGTGGTTGCACTGCAGGGACGGGCAACTCCCCCTCCTGCTGTGCCTGCCCTATCCACACCTGCAGTATCCCAGTCAGGAGGCTTTTATTGAAGCCTTGTGGAAAAGAGAAGCTTTGGAGGACCTAATTGAAGCCTTCCACTACCTGAAGAGAGCCTACAAGGAGGATGGAGACTTTATTTGGAGGCATAGGACAGGGGAATGGCTTCCCACTGCCAGAGGGTAGAGCTGGATGGGATATTGGGAAGGAATTGTTCCCTGGGAGGGTGGGCAGGCCCTGGCACAGGGTGCCCAGAGAAGCTGTGGCTGCCCCTGGATCCCTGGAAGTGTCCAAGGCCAGGTTGGACACTGGGGCTTGGAGCAGCCTGGGACAATGGGAGGTGTCCCTGCCCATGACAGGGGGTAGAATGAGATGAGTTTTCAGGTCCCTTCCAACCCAAACCAGTTGGGATTTCATTTTATGAGTGTCACAAAAACCCCACCCTGATGCTCACTGTGCAGTGTCACAACTTATACCCACCTTTCTCGGGAGATGAGGAGGCTCAGGGAGGACCTCAGTGCTCTCCACAACTCTCTGAAGGGGGCTTGTAGTGAGGTGGGGCTTTTCTGCCATGTCTCAAGTGAAAGGATGAGAGGAGGTGGCCTTAAAATGCACCAGGGGAGGTTCAGATTGGATTTAAGAAAACATTTTTCCCCTGACAGAGTGGTTAGGTATTGGAATATATTGCCCAGGGAGGTGGTGGAGTCACCATCTCTGGAAGTGTTTAAGAAGCATCTGGATGTGTCACCTGGGGATGTGGGCTAGGGGTGATTATGGTGGTGCTCAGGTGATGGTTGAATAAGGTGATTTTGAACTCATGGTTCTGTGATTCTGTGCTTCAAATGAACCATTTGCCAAAATGCAAAGTCTCTTTCCCCACCTGTGAAAGACCTGTTCTCAGTGTCAAAGATTTCTCCAAACAAAATGAAACAGCTGAATTAGAAAATCACTATAATTTTGGAGAGATTTTAAGTGATTCATTAAGAGATTTGTTACTGCAGGGTGGGCAGAGCAAAGCTGAGCAGGAGTGATGGCTGAGGTGGGTTGACCTCTGAGCAGGCCCAGGAAATTGCTGGATCTGTGACACACAGGTGTTGGAGAGCTGCAGCCACACTGTGAGCTCTGGGCAGCAAATCCAGGAATGCTCCAGCCAAAAGGCACAGCACAGGAAACGCTCCGAGGCTCTGTGCTTCATCCATGCAATAGGAAATGATTCTCAGCTCAGGAATGTTCTCAGTTTAAGAACCAATCCTACAGCAAGGGGAAGAGATTGGGGTAAGTGAGCTCATGAGCTCATCAGAGAAGAAGCAAAACTTGCCTTCACAGCTGCAGACAAAAAGATAGAGCCTGCTGAGAAGGCAGCAGCACCTTTGAGACTTGTTTAATTAGGTCAAAGGAAACAAAGGGTGAGATTTGTGTTTATTCCCATGCAGTAAGTGAAAGATGTCACACATGGGCTGCAGGGTCTCTCCCTCCCCAGCAGGGTCCAGAAGCTGCTCAGAGAGCTGAAACACTGGCAAGTTCTTGATTGTCAAATAGACATGTGCGTGTGTGTGCAAGGCTGTGGGAGAGCCAGGTCTTTCCAGAGCACTTGACAGGGTGCTGAACACCACTCTAAGAACAGTAGCTCTCCCAGGGGTGTAGCAGAATGTTAGTCAAGGGGGCAACAAGGTCTTGGTGCTCAGATCTCCAGTGGGTCTGAGTGTCTTTTCAGGAAGGTATCTGAGTCCTTGAACCATAAGCAAAGCATTGGGTGGGATTAGTTGTTCAAATGTAGTTTTGGCCATCAAGACATCTTCACCTGAGCAGGTGTCCAGGTGCCTTGGAAGCCAAGGAAGGGATGTGGGCCTGGAGCAAATCCAACTGGTTCTGGAAGCACAAACTGGCCCAGGAGCCTGAGCAGAGAGCTCAGCCTCAGGCTGTGGCAACACATACGTGCAACATGTGAGAATAGTTCACCTCTGGGGCTTGGGATAGGAATAGTCCCTTGGTTTTGTGCAGTTTATGTAGGATGTGCTGCATTGCACAGCTGAGGCAGGGCTGGGATCATAGAATGACAGAATCCCAGGATAGTTTGTGTTGGAAGGGACTTAAAAGCTTATCCAGTCTCATCCCCTGCCATGGGCAGGGACACCTTCCACTGTCCCAGGCTGCTCCAAGCCCCAAAGTCCAACCTGGCCTTGGACACTCCCAGGGATCCAGGAGCAGCCACAGCTTTTCTGGGCACCCTGTGCCAGGGCCTGCCCACCCTCACAGGAGAGAATTCCTTCACAATATCTAATCCAAATCTACCCTCCTTCAAGCCATTCTCCCCTTTTCCAATCACTATGTGTGTTTGTGAAAGTCCCTCTGCAGCCTTCTTGTGAACCCTCCTTTGGAGCTGGAATTTTGCTGCTGTCTTCAGGTCCTGCACCCCTTTGGGCACAGGGAGGTTGCTGAGGGATCTTGCAGGAAGGAAGAATAAAACAATACTAACAAATGCTTGGCCAAGCTGCTTGTCCAGGAGTGGAGATGTGTTGGCCTTGCTTGCTGACAGACTGGTTTGATAATGCTGGAATTAGTCAAATGCTGCTAATAGAAAATGGAAACGGCACAGGAGGGGCTTCAGAACCAGCACACCATGGTCACCAAAGCATCACAGGGCAGCATCTGGCAAAGCATCCTCCTGAGAGACCAGGCATATTCTGGGCCAAGTGTCATATGTAGATGTTGGTGCCACACGGAGGCTGCAGTGGCAGGTCAGAGCTGGACCCTGACCCAGGCTGGATCCTGACCAGGATGGACCTTGTCCAGGCTGGACCTGCCCTCTGGGATGGCAGCACTTCAGGGGTGGCACTGCAGCCCCACAGGACTCTCAAAGCACTCAGCCAAATTATGTCCAGTGTTGGTGGTGTGCGCTCCCCAGGGATGTCACGGAATCACAGGATAACCAGGGTGGGAAGAGAACTTCAAGATCACCAAGTCCAAGCATCAACCCAGAACTACTATAATTACTCCCAAACCATATTCCCAGGAGCCACATTCAGACACCTCTTGAACACTTCCAAAGATGGTGATTCCACCACCTCCCTGAGTGACTTACTCTAATTCCCTATATCAAATCTGAACCTCCCTTGGTTCAATTTAAGGCCATTTCCTCTCATCTTTTCATTTGAAACATGTCAGAAGAGAGTGATCCCAGCAGAGGATTTTTCCCAACCCCCCTGGTGTCTTGGCATGCTTTAAAACAATCTGATGATGACTGCTTGTGACACCCTGTTTGTGAAGATTCAAATCTGGGAACCACACAGAGAACATCAGTGTGTGTGAGATGCTGGACATCAGCCAGAGCAGCACTGCTCCTTAATGACCTGGAACAGGGATGCACTCCTGCTGCTTGGACTCTGCACTTGTATTCCTAGCCATACTCTTTCTCATGAAGTTGGACAGTCAAGGTAGAGAATTTAGGACCTATAGCCCAAAAAGAATCTTGACAAAATGGGTGTGGGAAGCTGGGACAACCTAAGCACTGATCCTCAGGATAAGAAACAGGAGCAAAAATTAGCTTTTCAAGCTTTCCCTCTTTCCCCTAAATTGCCAGGATCTTATTTTGGAAGTGGCCAGCTGCAGCTGTCAGATGTCTGCTTCAGGCAGGGAGTGCTAAATAAGGGATGGAAATCATCTCAACAAGTGTGGGAAGTTATTCAGCATTAACTATTTGCTGCAGAGAGCCCCCAGGACCCTGAGAACACCCCTGGCCCTTGAGCCATTCACTTACATGATGCTGAGGGAACCTTCCCAGGGCGCTTCCCAGGAAGTGTCAGCACACTTTGGCAGACTTGAACTGCCCTGTGGGTTGGCCAAGTGTGCCCGTGGTACCCAACTCCCCCAGGGTGATGCTCCTGCAGGTGGGGCTGCAGGCTGGGTGCCCCGATGTACAGAGCTCCTGCACCCTGCTGTGTCCCTGCTCTAGCAGGGTGCCCTGGGGCAGCACAGGCCACAGGTCCCTGGATTTGTGACTAGTGGAGTTCTGTGGTTGCATCACTCTTTTTGTGTTCTCTGGCTGTTCTTTCTCTTTGTAAACATTGTACAAGTGAAGGACTGACGATGTCAAGAGCATTGCTGGTGAGTGGAGGAGACAGCAGGAATTCTGCAAGGCAGTGAGGTGGCACCCACGGCAGAGCCTGCTCGGAGCCCCATGCTCCTGGCACAGTGACAAAGTGACACACGTGCCCACCGTCACAGCACACTCCCCATGCCGGCTGTGCCCATGGGAGCACAGCTCCCACAGCCCTGCCCGCTCCCAGGACAGGACTGACCCTGCTGAGGGGAGCTGCCACTGCCACAGGGCTGCTTGGGGACCGCGGCCTCGCGAGAGCTCAGGAAACAAGCGGCAAACGAAAGGCACAGTTGGACAGGGCTGTGCAGCATCTCCCATGTGCAGTGTGGGCCCTGCCCGCCCCCGCACTCCTCACGGGGTGGGATCCAAGGCAGGCCGTGAGCACAGCAGAGGAGGGCTGGGTGAATCACTGCTGCTCCGGGGGTGTTCCTTGGGCACATGGCAGCAGCATCCAGGCCCTGAGCTGGGCCTGAGGCTCAAGGGGGCTGCTCTCCCATACCCTGCATTTTAATACAGGGTCCTGCTGGTCGCCCCTGGGAGCTGCCTAAGCTGTAGCTTTGTGCTGCTGAGGGATCACTGAGAATCAGAGATGATGCCAGACTTCCCCAGGACTTTGCTTTTGGTCCAGGACACCAACAGGGAGCACTGCGAGGCAAGGCTTGGCTCGGGACCTTGGGAATGTGTTCACAGCAGGGAATGACTTGGAGAGAATTCAGAGGTGTGAGTGACATTTAGGAATAAAACAATTACTGAGTTAAAACAATCAAAGAAAAGGGTTGAAATGAGCTTTAAAAAACTGAACTGTTGGTAGATTCCCTGCAGAGCTGCAGGGTGGTGATGCCTCCTTTCGTGCTCTGCCTCCACAAAGTACAGAATGTCAGGGGATTTTTTGTCCTGCTGGCCACCAAGCGCTGAAGAGCTCCCCTCTTCTCTCACCACACTGGCCAGGCTGAGTCTGCAGTAAACCAGACAAACATGAGATTGAAATGGTCTTTAAAAGCACCTGGATCCACAACAGCTCTGTCAGAGTGGGTTTAGCTGCTCTGAGAGAGATGCTACAGACTGAAGCTGATTGCAGAGTTTAACTCCTGCAGTGTTTGGGGTTCCCTTAAAGCTTCCCCCAGTCTCAGCTCCAGCCCAGGACATTGTCCTGCTTTGGGTTGCAAAGAAAATGGGCAGAGCATCCCCAGGGAGCTGGATGTCCACTTGCTCCAGGGACACAGGGTGAGCAGAGGAGTGCAGGGACACCTCTGGACAGCCATGCCACAGGTGAGGCCTTTGGAATGTGTCCTGTCCTCAGGACAAGTCCCAGCAAAGCCTATTGAGGGTGTGGTGGGAGGGCTGAGGGGCATCCCAGAGACATGCACCATGTCCTTAATGTGTTTGTCCAGGGTTTGTCCCATCCCTTGCCCTGCTCACTGGAGCCCTGGAGACAGCCCTGGCACTGAGGGGGCTTGTCACCAAGACAGTGCCAGTGAGGATTGCTTGGATGTGAGAAATGTCCTGGACAAATGGCAGGGAGAGGGCAAAAGGGAGCAGGTGTGGAGCCCATGAGGGGCTGCCATCAGCCCTGGGAAGGACAGTAAGGAGAGAAGGACAGAAAGGAAGGGGAGCTGGGTCACTGCAGCAGCTGAGGAGGGCCAGGGAGTGAGTCAGGAGGAGACTGTTGGTGATGCTGGCATGGTAGGGATGAGAAGGGGGTGGTGGGGAGATGACTCAAGAAATGTGGGAGGGACGAGGGCTGAGAGAAAGTCAGTTTGTGACCCATCTGGCTCTTAGAAAGGGGCAGAGACTGATTTCTCTTGAGAGGTTCTTGCTGAAACTTGCTTAGCACTGACTGAACCCCCCATTTCAAAATGCAGGAGATAAATTTTGCTTCCGTAGCTCTTGAGAGTGAAGAACACCCTCCTGTGATGGATGGTGCCTGCTCTGCCTGTTTGCTTTTTTTTTCTACATTGCCTATCCCAAAAGTCCTGGGCACCACCTAGAAAGGAATTTTAAACTGTGCCAGCTACTTCACGTAGGCACGGGTGGAGGCTTTGGGGAGCAGAGATGGGGGGCAGGGATGAAGAACAAATCTGGTAGAGAGCTTGCAGCCCCACAAAGCCTGGGAAAAGCAGTAAAAATAAATCAAGGGCTTGGTAGGGTTGAATGCCCTGCAGAGGAGCCCCGTGCAGGGCTGGGACCACCTGCAAGGCATGGGGAGGTCTCACTCATTGAGTTTCCTTGGTTTGCAAACAATTCCTGTTATTCCTGAAGCAGCAGTGCAGGAATCCCCTTCTCTGCTCCAAACCAGCATCTTCTGCCATCAGGTGGGCACTGAAGTGGCTCATCCCCCATATCCATCCAGCTCAATCCTGCTGGGGGCCGGTCCTGGAGGGCACAGGCAGCTCTGGCTTGGCTGGGAGCACTCTGCAAACAGGAGGTTTGGGGGTCTGCTAGCACACCCTGGTGCTCATGGGGTACCTGGGGACATGGGGCGCGCTGGGCCATCCTGCAAAAATTGTGACAAGTGCTAAGTGTCCCCATGACTGCTGACATACATTTTAATGGCTTTCTTAGTGCCTAGGATTCCCAAGGTGCATAAGCCAGTCAAGAACTTCCTGCCAAAACATCCTTCATGAGAAAAGTGCTGGCTGGGAACCAGAACGTGTCATACTAGTTTTAACAAATTAATGATGATTAAAAAATTCTCATAATCATGGTGTGTCTTGGGTCCAGGGTGGGACTCATCATTCAGCCTCACCAAGGCAGTTGTGCTGAAGAAAAACATTTTAAAATATGTGAGATCTTAGATCTGAGTTTCCCTTGCATCAGAGGGAGCTTTTTGAAGAATACCCTCTGGAATTCCTATTGGGAAACTGCCTGGTTTTAAGGTTTTTGCTTTTTTCCCCAATTTTTTACTCTCAAAAACTTTCCACAGGCAAAACTGGTTCAAATTTAAAGGTATAAAGTAAATTTATTATTAACAGAGTCAGAAGAGGATAATGAGAAGTAAAATAAAACTTTAAAACACCTTTTTGCCCCCCAGTCCCTCCCTCTTTCCCACTGACAGCACAGGCAGACAGGGTGTGGGGGTTTTGGTCAGTTCATCATTCGAGATCTTCTGTTCACTCAGGGAGGGGAATGCTTTTCCCCCCTCTGCTCTGCCATGGGGTCCCTCCCACAGGAGA
>VRYO01002581.1:6334526-6377259 GCA_009812075.1 Sialia sialis | reverse complement strand
TGCTGTTGCCCTGCCTGCAGGGTGAGGGTTCAGGAGTGCTGGGCTGAGTGTGCTCTCCAGGCACACTCCACCTTGCCATGGAGCAGTGGAGTGTCTGCTGCAGCAGTGTTTGTTGCAGAGACCATGGGAAGCTCCCTGCTCATCTCTCCTGACCAGCCCATGAAGTGTTCAGCTCCATCAGGAGGAGCTTGTGATGGTGGGAAAGGCCATTGCAGGTGAGGATGCTGCTGCAGAACAGCATCAACAGTTGTTCTCCCAGGCAACAAGTAGCAGGACAAGGGAAAATGGCCTCAAATTGTGTCAGGGAATGTTCAGGTTGGATATTAGAGAATATTTCTTCCCTGGAAGAGTGGCCAGGCACTGGCATAGGCTGCCCAGGGCAGAGGGGGAGTCACCATCCCTGCAAGTGTTCATTAAAGGAATAGGTGTTGTATTTCCTGGTATGGTTTAGTGGCCATGATAACATCTGGTCAAAGGTTGGACTTGATGACCTTGGAGGTCTTTTCCAATCTTACTGAGTCCATATTTCTATGAGACTGGCAGGATTAGCCTGACTGATCTTCATTCCCATGCCCTGCTGGAAAAGCAGGGGACCTCAGAGGGGACCCCTCACAGCATGGGCAGCAGTCAGCACAGCAGGCAGGTGATGTCCTTGTCCCTGCTTTGAGACTGGGGGACCAAAATCTCCATAACAGAATTCTAAATTTCTCAACTTAAGTGCAGCTCCAAGCAGAGCTGGGTGAACTGACATCTCTTCCTTCCTTGGGTGCCCCAAACCATGGTGCCCCAAGCATAGAATTCTCTGGGGGCTGTCAGATCCATGGACATCTTTAGCACAGGGAGGGGGAGGAGATCAAGCATTAACGTGTTTTGCTCACTGCTCCCAGCAGATGGTCCTGGCAATTTGCACTTCTCTGCCTGCTTTAACATGTTGAATTACAAACCAAACAAAGCCAAACATAACCCCTCTAAACAAACAAACACCAGCAGCCAAATGGCCCCTGGGGAAGGGCTGAAATGTCCCTGCACCTCCCTGCTGCTGCTCCCTCCACTGACTAGAGCTGTGTGCTGGCTGGGCCAGCCTGGCCTCCCAGCTCAGGGAAAACTCAGCAACTTTCCAGGGAATAACAACTTTTGGGAGGGAGACTGTCACTCACAGATGCTGCAGTCACAGAAGCTTCAGTGCTGTTGTTTTAGGAGTTGTTTTTTGGGTTTTTTTTTTCTCTTAAGGAAGCTGCCCCTATACAGGTAGCTAGGAGACAATAATGACTGGATACTTGAGAGAGGCAAAATAAGTTCTCACATCTCAACGGAGGAGTGCAGCTGGCTACTCTCTCTTTACCTGGGGTCTCCCCAGGAGGGCAGAGATACTGTGTGATTTTTGGACTGAGAATCAGCCTCCTTGTGCTCTTGGCATTAGGAGGGGAAGGAGACTGCGGTCGTTGTGGGAAGAATTCGCCTCCACTGCAGGTTCTGTCTCCTGACGCCTTCTACTGTGAGTGGAGCTCTGCTTGTAAGATTGGCTGTTGGACTGGGACCTTATTAGCACCCTTCCTCACCAAAAAAGGGACTTATCACCATCTGCTTGGGTGCCTCAGGGGAAGAGCCCAGGCATCCCGAGCCCACCTTTCCCTGCCCTGCTGGGATCCAGGCCACCATTGCTGCCCCTGCCACTTCTTAGCACTGCTCAGAGTTTTCCCTGCTCCGCAGCCCTGCAGCCCCTGCCTGCCGGCACCCTCGCGGTTCCAGCTACAGCTGCAGAGTTCCATACATCTGGTCTACCACCCGGGGATGATTTTGCTCATTCCTGCCGTTCTGCTTGCTGCTCCCCACGGTCCTGCTGGGGCACCGGGAGCAGCCTCCCCTTTTTCCATCCCCTTCCATCCCGGCACAACCGCCATCACTGTGTGCTCTCTGAGCCCCGCCCCACAGCGCCCTCTGCAGCTGCGGGGGAATCATCGCACCCGCCCTGCCTGGCTGGGAGCCAGCAGCGCCCCTGCTGGCCGTGCCCGGAACTGCACCAAGGGTGAAACGGCCTGCGCCGAGAGAAGACTGGGGGTCTGAAGCTCTGGGGGTCTGTTTATTGGGAATGCCATGGCTGTTGTTTGTTTGCCTTGTTATACTCACTAGTAAAGAACTGCTATTCCTTTTCCTCAGGGGAAAGGGGCCTGAAAGCCCCTTAATTTCAAAGTTACAATAATTCCAAGGGAAGGTGTAACTTTCTCCTTCCAAGGGAGGCTCCTGCCTTCCTTAGCAGACTCGTGTCTTCCAAACCACATATTCCTGAAGATGGATGAGGAACCTGTTGGCCCTTCATGGATTCTGCTCTGCTCTGTGATTCCAAGGATGATCCCAGCTGGGAGCTCATCCATCCCACACAGTCCCTCCAGTGTCCCATCTGTTTAGACAGCTAAAAAATTAGAGTCACCAAAGGGACCTGCTGAGCATCTATCCCTGTGGTTATCACCTCCCAAGGCCTGCCCAGAGGGGGCTATTCTTGTGGCCCCTGCCCACCCCTGGCCCTAGAGACAGGCTGCATCTCTTCCCCAGTGTCCCCCACTGTGCCTTGGACACTTCCAGAGATCCAAGGGCAGCCACAGCTACTCTAGGCAACCCATGCCAGGGGTCTGCACCCTCACAGGGAACAATTTCCTCTCAATAGCCAAGCTGTAACTATTGTCTTTCTTTTAAAACCATCCCCCTTTGTCCTATCACTAGTGCGATCCTTTCTGCATGCAGAACACCACAGACATCTCCCCTTCTTTTGTCCAAATTAACTCACACATTACCAACCAGCAGCTTTTTTCTTGTCCCACTGTTCCCCTGAGCCATCCTCACATTTCACAGGAGCTGTACAGAACAGAAAAACTCCTCATGCCCTTCCAGGAAGATTTCCTTGATGATGTGATTCCCTTGAGAGAGGTTGTAAAAACTTCTAAAGAGGCAAGGCCAGCCTGGAGACAGAGATGTTTTATTTTCTCTCTGCTCCAGTCCCTAGCAGGGACTTCCCTGCTTCTCACTCACATTTCACTCTCTGCTGTAAAATCTCCACTAGCAAGATGCAGCTTGAGAGGGATGGTCTCTGTATGGTTTGTACCTACAATAAATGAGCTGTGTCTTTCCTATTTGTGGAATAAACACAACACAACAAACAACTTCTAGAAGCAGGAATTTCCCCCAAGAAATTGCAGCACTATGGTGAGCAATAACATGCAATAGTAAAAAAAAAAAATAAATCTTGAAGCCATTAGTCAGTTTTAGCTGCATGAAATTTTGGTCATAGAGCTGTTCACTGCTATAATAGAGCTGTGATTGCCTGCTACTGTCTCCATGTGCAGCAGATTGCTTCTTCAGGAAGAGGTGTAATGGACATTTTAATATCTATTGTGTGGCACAGGCAAATAACTTGCACAGGTAGAGCTGTCCTGACAGCTGCGATCAACAACAACAGGCAGCGCTTGCTCTGACCAAATATCTGCACTGCTGCTGTAACATCTCTGCCACGCTAATATTCCTCTCCTGATTTATCATCGGATCCAGGCTGCACCCTGGGACATAGTGGTTTGTCCTGGTTTAGGCGACAGGTGTTGCCAGAGAAAGGCAGGAGCTTTTCCTAAAATGGAGAGTGAAAATCCCCTCCCTCCCAGTTTGCTATAATTTGGAAATTAAGGAGTTCTCAGGCAGAAAAATTATGGGTTTAGGAATAACAGTTCTTTTCTGATATATCTATAGGACAAACAAGAACATCAGCTATAAAAAAACCAGCAATAAGACAGAACAAAACTCAGTCCCTTCACAGACACTCTTCTCCACATAGTCCTGGTGGGGAGCAGGGCGGGCTCCTCACAGCAGCAGCAGCACAGCAGGAGCAGGGAGGAGAGGCAGGGCCATGTCCCAGATGGGAGAGAGATGGTTTCGCTCACCGTTTCTGGGTCCCGGTGCTCAGCATTGTTCTCAAAAGCAGGAGGTGGTGGCAGTGCAGGGGTGCAGGCAGATATGAACCGCAGAGAAGAAAAAGAACCTCTCTCCTCCACGTTCGAGCCAGTGAGTGTCCCCCCAGGGAGAACAAAAGCAACCCAAACCCCCAACCACTCTGACTCCTCAAACCCCACCCCCCTCCACCAGCAATCAAGCCAGCCCCCAACCACATCCTTTGTCTTGAGCAATTAACAACTCCAGTGCCGCCCTGCTAACCCTTTAACATGATAATGGGAAAAATTCTCAACTTTTTTTACCAAGGGAAAGAGTAGATCCACCCCCGCAATCCCCAACATGGTTGCACACCAACAGGCAATTCATGCTCTTTTCCACACTGCAATGGAAAAAAATCACAATGCAATGGAAAAAAATCCTCTGGGAGCTGCCACAGCCATTGGATATTCAAGTGAGGGTCAGATCCAAGTGGAAAGGAACTGGAATGTGGTGTGGGGAAAGGTTCAGGCACTGGCATCCAGGCCTGGCTTGGTCTCTCTGAGGTCCTGCACTCAAGGCTGTGTCTGTGCTATGGGTGCAGCCCCACCTTGGTGTCTGTTGCATGAAACCTGAGTCAGAGCTTGCCACTGGGACATTCTGCTGACAAAGACCCCCAGGACACACCCTTTGAACCTCTCGTCCAGCTCTTACCAGCTGCTCTTCTACAATGATTTGGGGAAGAAGAGCCCTTGCTCAGCTTTTGGGATGTACTTGGTGGATCCAGCCCTGGGTAATGTCACATCCATTCCCTGGCAGTGGTGTGAGCACTCTCTGGCAAACTTCTTAGGGTTTGTCTGCCTGGACACTTGACAAGGTTAAGGAAAATGATCAGAGATATGCAGCAAAATGCATGGCTGGGCATTTGCTTTCCAAACTAGAGTGACCAAGAGCCAAGGCGCGTGATTCCCAGCTTGCCTTTGTTCCTAACTTCTTGCCTGCGGACTGATGGCAAAGCTCAAGCTGCAGCTCACCCAAGAGCCAGGACTCTGGGTTCAGCCTGGGAGTTGCTTTCTATGTAATAGAAGCACAGTCCCTGATTAGTGACACAAGGGAAGGTATGAGAGCACCCTCAGCAGGTGTGCAGGTGACGGCAGCTGAGTGGTGCAGTGACTCACCTAGGGCCACTCAGAGAGATCATGATGTGCTGGAGGAGGGGTCATGGGAAGCTCGCGTGGTTTAACAAGACCAAGTGTTGGTGTTTGTTAAGATCCAATTATTAAAATCACTAGGGAGATGCCTCTGCCCGAGTTAGGGTGCAAACAAGACCATGTACCAAAGCAAATAGTATGGATTTATTTTTGAACAGTAAATGTGAGGTAGAGGGAGACAAACAGAAAAGAGAGGAGGCAGGGACAAAAAGAGTGACAGAGAAAGAGAAAAGATATCCTTCTATAGATTCTGATAATGCCCTGTTGGTCTTCCTCCAGTTTTCTTGGTGCTTGCAGACTGTATCCATTGAGTGATGAGGGGAAAAAGCTCCCCAGACAAAAAATATGTTTGGTTTACATTCACTCAGGTTCAGGTAGAAACACACAGGCTCCTCCCCTGGGGAAGGGAGTTTCCCACTGGGATGATGTCATGTTTTGGATCACGGGACACCTGGGGGATGTAATGGTGTGGATTATGGAACACTGGGATGATGCCATGTTATGGATCACAGACATCTAGGTGATACCGTGTTTTGGATCACAGACACCTAGGTGATGTCATGTTATGGATCATGGGACACTGGGTGATGTAATGGTAGGGTCATTCTTCAGGAGTCTTTGAATCCTTCCACGACGCACTGACCCTCTTAGGTCAGCATCCTTGGATCCACCATGGCCCATCAGAGGTGAAAACCTTCATCCTACCTGTGAATGTCCCAGTACTTCGGAGGGGAGTGCTCACAGCTGAGTTGTTAGGACAGGAAGGACTCCTCCCACCTTGCAGGCTTTGCCTCTTATCTGGGAAAACAGTTTCTAGGCTCAGTTGTGCCCTCTTCTCTGCCCCTTTGGGCTGCTCAGGAGCAGAGCACCGGGGCTGGTTCAAGCCCTCAGCACCAATGGCCCCAGCTTTGGCAGCTCTGGTTCCTGCCATGGGACATCTCGAGCAATCAATCCCAGCCCAGTCTGTCTCCATGCTGTACCTGGCAGGGGCAGCCCCCAGGACCAATCCAAGCTGGGAATGAAGGGATGGAGTAGCCCTGCCAAGAGGGACTTGGGAGGTGGATGAGAGGCTGGACACACCCCAGATGTGTGTGTTGGGACCTCAAATCCCTGTGCGCTGGGCTCATGCCCCACCCGTGTGCAGCAGGGGAGGGGGGCACTCTGCCCCTCTGCCCTGGTCAGGTGAGACCTCACCTGCAGAGCTGCCTCCAGCTCTGGGGCTCAGCACAAGAAGGAGCTGGAGCTGCTGAAGAGAGTCCAGAGGAGGCATCAAGATGATCAGACAGATGGAGCAGCTCTGCTGGGAGGAAAGGCGGAGAGAACTGGGATAGCTTAGCCTGGAGAAGAGAAGCTTTGAGGTCATCTAATTGTGGCCTCCAGAGAGCTGACAGGAGAGCTGGAGAGGGACAATTTACAAGGGCATGGAGGGACAGGACAAGGGGGAATGGCTTCAGACTGGGAGGAAGTGTAGATTGGATTTGGAGAAGGAATTGTTCCCTTGGAGGATGGGGAGGAACTGGCACAGGCTGCCCAGAGAAGCTGTGGCTGGCCCTGAATCCCTGCAGGTGTCCAAGGCCAGGCTGGACATTGGGGCTTGGAGCAACCTGGGACAGTGGAAGGTGGGGAGACAGGGGTGGAGTGGATGAGGTGTAGGGTCCCTTCCCACCCAAACCATTCCATGATTCTGTGATCTCTGGAATTTCTCATAATTCCTATCTTGTCTCACTCTTTTTTTAAAGAAAATACTGTGACATTCATTATTGTCTGCTGGAAAGATTGCAGTCTTCACTTCTGTCCTCCAGAAATGCCTCATTCATTGTAACTGAGCCCTTTCCAGTACAAAATGCATCCTGTCACCTGAGATCTTAGTGGTGTAAGGCTCCTTGTGACTGTGGGGCTGTGCTGGGGCTGCCTGGGCTCCCCCTGGGCCACCCCATTCACACACATGACTGGGGTCCCTCTCATGGTGTATCTCTGAGGACAGTGGTGGTGCTGAGCCAGCCCCTCTTGTCCCGCCTGGCTGTTCCAGGGACACTCCAGAGCAGTGCTGGGCACACAGGTGCCATGGTTCTGCTCTACCACTCCCTTGCTGGTGTGTGTTTCTGATGGCCCCACCCTCCTGAATGTTGTGTCACCATGTCTGGGCCAGTTCTGTTCCTTCTTGGAGGAAGACTGCAGGAAGACTGATGAAGCTCACCCAGATCTGCTACTGCCCAGGTGTTTGGTCCATCTCTGTTAGAAATTTGCTCCCATAGAGCACAAACCTCTGCTGGATGTCATCCCCCAGTCTTCAGACTCTCCTCTGGAGCTGTAAGGCAGTCTCTCCTGCTCTCTCTGCACTGCCAGTGCCACTTGCAGGAGGTGAGGGTGAGGAACCTGACATTCACAGATAGTCTCCATCAGCCCTGAACAATGAGACAACCACAGGCCCTTTGCTGCCACCTCTGGCCCGCTGAGACACTCCATGTTTTGAGGGAGAGCTTTTCACTGGAAGCTGGAAGAAAGTCTCTCTGGGAACTTTTGGGTGATGAGAACTGATTAGCATGGGATTACTAATTAGGGTTAGGAGGCAAGTAACCATTCAGCAGCACTAAGGAGAACTTTGTACGCTGTGCTGGAGCTCAGCTGCTGTATTCCTACCACCTACTGAGAGCCTATGGTGGATTCCTCTTCTTGTGTGAGTTGCACAAGGAAAGCAGAGCTATAAATGAACTCATGAATCATCAAATCACAGAATGGTTTGGGTTGAAAGGACCCTAAAGCCCATCCAGTGCCACTGCCTGCCATGGCAGGGACACCTTCCACTGTCCCAGGCTGCTCCCAGCCCCAATGTCCAGCCTGGCCTGGGACACTGCCAGGGATCCAGGGACAGCCACAGCTTCTCTGGCACCCTGTGCCTGGGCATTACCCGACTCACAGGAAGGAATTTCTGTGCTCACAACCATTATACCAGCCAGCTGATAAGAATTTTTTTGAAGCATCTGTCTGCAAGGACCACAAATTCAATCCCAGGTGCACTAAATATGCATCTTGTGCTTGTGCTCCATGCCAGTAGGCAATGGAAAAAACAACCAAAGCTGATATGGAAATGTGGCAATGGTGCATTAGTATAGCATTTTGGGACAGTGGAGAAAATAGCACATTTCTTGAAGAGCTTAAGTTTTACATACGTTCCACTGAAATCAGTCTGAAACCAGTACCAGCGGGCACTAGTTTACAAATAATCATTTTGTTAAAACAGTGTTGTGTTTTTCAATAACAGATGTGAAAATTTACATTCTTTGCTGTTCCAGAATGATGCCTTGCTCTCCAAAGAGAGGCATCCTGAACTGCTCCAAGTGGAGGTGTAGATGCCAGGCCACAGACTCCATGGGGTGCCTGGGGCTCTGTAGGATGTGTTAAGCTTGCTGGAGATGTTCACTCATCATGGCAAAGCTTGTGCTGTGAGGCTTTCTTGCCTTATCCCTTCTCAGTCCCTGCCCACAGCAGGGGTGGGGCCGGATGGGCTTTAAGGTCCCTTCCACTCCAAACCATCTGGGATTCTGCAATTCAGTGAATGCTCTGTTTCCTCATGGGAATTTGGAGCTGGGAATAACACTTGTGGCCCACCTCTGACTCAGGCAAGATCAGCTCCATTTGGGCCATTCCTAACAGGCCTTTTCCCACTGTGATCTTAAAACCGACCAGTGAAAGGGCTGCTCTGACCTTTCCAAACAGTCTGTGTCCATTCCTTGCCTTCCAGACAGCTGGATTTTCCTGACATCTGACCTGAAAGGTACCTTTAACCCCGTGGCTTCTGGTCCCATCTGCTGTGGGGAACAAACTTTGCTTTCCTTTCTTTCACAAAGATTTCTTCATTTCCTCCTTGGCCTGTGTTCTGTCCTGCCTAAACCTTCTAGTCTTGCCTGTTGGGACCAGTTTCCCTGATGTAAGGCAATTATTCCCACTCTCTTTTGAACACCCTCCAAATGACCCTTTCTTTCTCAAAACAGAGAAAAATTATTCCAGCTGCTGCCTTAGCAGTGGAGAGCAGGAGGAAGAGTGTATTTCTTTACAAGTGATACCCCTGTGCATGACCCCATGATGAAAGGGGATTTTTTTGGCTCTGCTTTGTCCTGTTGACTCATTTTCTCCCAGAGAGACCTCCAAGCAACCTTCCTGTCAGCAGCTGAGCCCTCACTCTTCTTCCTTACTGCATCCTGCTTTTTCTAAACCATTTTTTCTTTAATTCATGGAGAGATTTTGAATTTGAGTCCTGTCCTGCCTACACATGATACCTCCAGACTTGGTAGTACCTCGTAAATGAAATATGCCTGCTATTTCCTCCATCATCTGGGTCATTAATGAGAACATGTAATAGTGCTGGAGTCAGGAGAGACCCCCAAGGAACTCTTTCCTTCCCCAGAATTAATTAACCTTTTAATTAGAAACTGTGGCCAGCATGGAAAGTTTCCAACTTCCTGGTAGTTTGAGAAGCAGGAGTCCCTTTTTTAGCCTTTTTTCAAACTCATGGAGTTCATCCTTAGGGTGCCTGAATGATGGATTGTTGGTGAGCAGGAAGGACCAGAGGCATTCTCCATGAGCAAGGCACAGGTAATTTAAACTTCTGCATTAATTACAGTAATTTCACGATTATAAGATGCACCTGAATATAAGCCGCACCTCCGGGTAGCTGGGTAGACCACGAGATTTGTCCATAAATAAGCCACACCTGAATATAAGCCACATTTTTTTTTCTTTTTTTTTTTTTTTTAAGCGAGGGTCCATGTGTAACAAAGTAACAAATTAGTAACAGAATCGTGCCAGCACGGGGTTTGGTGTCAGGTGCTCAAGTTGCAACAGTTTTCATAGACCAGTGAAGCCTTTAAAGGCAGCCCCAGGCGCCTTCCCCAGCTGGCTCTCACTTCTGGGTTGGCATTTCACTGGGATTTGTCCGTAGATAAGCTGCACCTGAATATAAGCTGCACTACTGGGGTAGGCTGGATTCTTCAATGAAAAAGGTGCAGCTTATAATCGTGAAATTACTGGAAGCATTATCCCTGAAGAGACTTGGGCCCTGCCAGCTTTTTGGGCATTACTGCAGAATTTGTATTGAAAATTCTTGAATTTTGGGTGTAAGGAGTATGTCTAGAAAAGAGTTTTCTTTTTTTCCTCCTTTCCCTCTCCCTTTCCCCTCCTTTTATTCCTCCTTTTTTCCTCTTTTTTTACCTCCTTTTTTCTCTCTTTCTCTTCCATGCCTTTTTCTTTTTTCCCTGACTGTTCCTGTGTTTTGGACTCCATGTGCTCATGAAAGGTGGTGCTGTGATTTTTAATGTCCATTAACACCAGTTTAAAAATACCCATCTGCCTGACTCTGCCTGCAGTTCATGTCTGTTTTGTCCCACCAGTGCCTCAGACATCCTGTGCAGAGCTGCCCTCTAACAGCTTCTTCACCATCTGTGTGCAGGACATTGCCCTTGGCTCAGGGTGTGGGCAGCATCTTCAGCTTTAGCTGGTGCATTACATTGGCTACATTTATTTGGGAATCTTTTTCAAGGGTCTTCATTTTCTTCAGGGGTTGCAGGGGCTGGGGAGCTCTGGCCACCCTGTGCTGAGTGATGCCCACAGGGTGATGGAGAATCTTCCCTACACCCTCCCTCTGGAGCCAGGAGATGTACCCCTGCCCCGGGGACTCTGGCAGTCACTCTAGGCTGGGGGCAGAGGAGGAAGATACCACCCTCACCACAAGCTCCAGCCTTTGGAAAGCTTTCCCTGGACAGCCCCTGCAATTTGCTCTCTTGATGTTTTCTCCAGCACGGACAAGGGCAGCAGAGCCTGCCTGGCTTAAGCCTGTGTCTCCTAGGAACAAACTAATTTTCCTCCAGTTTTTCTGAGATAAGGCAGCAGCGTTGATGGTAATGAGGTGATGGTTCTCAGCATTAATCCTGCAGGAGGGTGTCACTGTCCAGGGCAAAAAACACACTGAGCCTGGGAAAAAGGGCGCAGCCACTGCCTGAGGGGAGCTGGTGCAGGTGACGCTGCTAATGAGGCAACATGTAGGCTGGGGGCAGTGGTGGCTTTGTGGACCCTGTCAAGTTCTAATTGTACAAGTTAATTACTGAGCATAGCCTTGCATAAGGTTAAAGCAGACAACAAACGAGGAACAGTCGAGAGGTTTGTGCTGGGTCACAGCCATGCAGATGTGTCTGCAAATGCACAATAGTTCCTTGATTTAAATTATATAACACTGCACAGACAATGAAGTTTGAGTCACAAATGTAAACAGCAGGGGCATAGGAATGGGCTTATCAATGGGAAAAATCCTGTTAATGCAGGACAAGCACTCAGGTCAACTTAGTGAAGCAATTTAAAAGGCAAAAAGCTGAGTGTTCAGTTAATCCAGCCTAGGTGCCTATTTCCAACAGTGAATTCACAGCAATGCAGTGCACAGATAACCTCTGGGACTCAGCAGTTGGCTGGACACTTCCAAATGTTTTAGCAGCCAGTGGGCAGCAGGGCACAGGGCACTTCCAGTCAGAGCCTGGGCCTTGAGACATTCCCAGCCAAGGGCTGTTCTCAAAGGTGAGGGACGTTACGGAGTCCAGCTCTAAAGAGCTCTCAAACACTGTGGCAAAGCTCCCAAGGGGGGGAAAGTGGCACCAGAGCTTCACCCTTGAGCAGAAAGCAGCAGTCACCCCTTCTGCACTTGGCCTGAAGGTAAGACCTGGGTTTGGTCTCATTAGAGTCTCTGAAACACCTCTGGTTCCCATTCCTGCCTGATGCCAGCTCCAACTCCCTTCCCTCTCAGGACAGGGGAGCCGTGGAATGCGATTTCAGATTTTTTCCGTATGAAGTTTCAGATTGTGCGATTGAATATTTTTATGTCATACTGGTACACAGAAGGCACTGACAGTGGGAATGGCCATGGACAGGTACTTGGAAGGTCCAGCCCAGTCAATTCAGACATGCATCCCAGGATAGATGGGCTTTGTGAGGCTGGGAACTCTTGGTGCCACCCCACTGAAGGACCTTGAAATAATACACCCAGTGAGGCAACCCCAGGGCAGAGAGCAGGAAACAGAGGGAAGCTGAGCTCAGGAGAAAAGAACCAGTCTGCAGCACAGTTCCAGTAGAGATACAGGGACACTTGTGCCCCACAGCAGGGTGTCACAGAACCAAAAAATCCCAGAATGGTTTGGGCTGGGAGTGACCTTAGATCCCAACCAGTCCCACCCCTGCCATGGCAGGGACAACTCCCACTGTCCCAGGCTGCTCCAAGCCCTGTCCAGCCTGGCCTTGGACACTGCCAGGGATCCAGGGGCAGCCACAGCTTCTCTGGGCACCCTGTATCAGGACCTGCCCACCCTGACAGAGAGGAATTTCTGATCCAAACCTTCCTCTCTTGTCAGGACCTGAGGGTCCTCTGCTCACCCTTGTCCCCGGACTTTTGCAGGAGCATCTCTGATGCTTGTGTCACATCCTTCAGCAGACCCAGCACTCAGGGCCTGTGCTGTGTCCCGAAGGATCTGCTGGACACTCCCAGAGCCTCTCCCGGCTGCTCCCTCCTGTCAGCACAGCCTGGGCTGCTGTGGGGACACGAGCGCTGCTTTGGAGCAGCAGAGGACACAACGGCAGGCAGGCAAGGGCTGGCTGATCCCTTGTTGGGAAGGCGCTTCCCAGCGCACACCATGTCCTGCCGGGCGGGATCCAGAGCGGGCTCCAGGCTCCAGCCTGTCTTCAGAGCATCACTGCCGCCTGCTCTGCTATCCCTCCTCTATCCCCATTAATTGGCTTCTCCCATCCCTCTCCAGCCCCTTTCTTCCCAGTGCTCGTCAGGGAACGGAAAGGCGAAGCTGACTGAAGCTGACAAGATTTCTTCTTGAAAAAAAGAGGGAAAGCTTGTATTGGCTCCATCAAAGCCTTTTATTAAAGCCACATGGGGAAAGAGCTGCCCTGTCAGACAGCTTTCGGTATTGAGAAAACATGAAAGAAACCAACAGCTATAATCAGCTCAAGAAATTTATTGCATTTTTGACCCTGATATGGTCGCGCACTACTTCGAGATTTCTTTGAAGGTGTTGCAGGTTTATTGATTGTAAAAAATGTCAATGTGTCACATGCCCAATTAACTTGGCACTTCTTGCAATCAATACCCTAATTGCCTCTCTTTAGAGAGGCCATTAATTTAATTAACCCTCTCCATCCCCCCACTTGTTTTCCCAGTTAAAATATTTAAATAAACAGATGTTTCTGTGTTCCTTTTGTGATGGGAGAGATGAAGAAGAGCAGAGATTTCTTAGAGATTCAACATCACCTCCAAGGGCCCTCTGGAACTCTGTATCAGCTTAGTGGGAACAAGAGAGCAGCAGAGGCTGAAGGTGCCTTTTACCCTCGCTGCCTTATCCCTGCCTCTTCTGTGGCGTTGGGAGACAAATCCTCTTTAACAGAAAGAAATAGAGTGAGAGACCTGACCCCAGGGCTGTGAATGGAGCTGAGACCAACAGCCTGTGAAGGTCATACAGGGAGTAACAAGGTCGCTGTCACTTCTGTGGTTTATTTTTTTACCCAGTGCACTGAAGTTTCACAGAGCTTGGTGTGCTGAGGTTGTCAAGAGTTAATCTGGGCAGTCTTATTGTGGTTTTGTTTTTATAAGTACTTAACAAATGGCTCTGGCGTGATTAGGCTGGGTTTAAAAACTGGCTAACTGCTAGATCTGGGATGGAATCGTTGGCTCTCCATCAGCCCTTAGCACAGTCACTCCTAATTGGGTCCCACAGGTATCTCCCCAGGCTGCCGAGCTGCTCGGCATCTTTAGCAGTGATCTGGAAGAAAACAGAAAATCATTACTGATAAAGTTTGAAGATGACACTGAGAGACTCCTGGAGCAGTAAATAATGGCAAGAGCAGAGTAATCAGGTGGTGGTGTTTATATCACTTAGCAAATTGGAGGTGATAAAAAAGCCCCTGGTTGAACACAGCTAAATGCCAGGCCGTAAATGTGGGGAACCAGAAATACTCGTTGAGCCTGGAGGATGGGGGAGAGGAGGTGGCGGGAGCAATGTCTCTGTAAAGATCATGAGTTTGTGGGGGAAATCCATCAGGATTACGAGCTTCTCCTTTGTGGCATGATTAAAAGCTGAGGTGCAATATGCAGAGGCAGGCTAGCTTGAAGTTTAATTTCAAACAATGGCATAAAAAAGAAATAGTGAAAAATAACCTGAAGATAATTGTTCTTGAGAATTTATTTCCCTCCTTTACTCCCCCAGCCCCCCAATTTATTTTTGACTAGCCAAGGCAGTGGTTAGTTTTCCAAAATCTGATACTTTGATAGTGTTACTTGGGAGGATGGAGAGACTGGAAATCAAACCTCATCTGGGAACTGTTCCCTTTATGGGCAGCTGTATTTAAATCTGAGATCAAAGATAGGAAGTGCAGGGCAGCAGAGCTGTTTAAGCAGGGGCTGCTGTCCTTGGGGAGCAGAGGCGTGGGCAGAGGCATCCACGAACCCCTTGATCTCAGCCTGTGGAGGGGAAACCCTCAGAAAGGGGGATTAAGAGGGAGCAAACAATCCCCCACCTCTCCTGTCAGCCACGGAGCCCTGGAGAGAGAAGCTAGAGGGAAATGCCATCTTCTCTCTGCCCAACATACATTAATTACTTAATCAAGTGGATCTGAGCCAGCAGAAGCTGCTGCATTTATGTTGATGCTGAAGACCCTCATCCAGAAGACCTGGGCTCACCCTTTGCCACCCTTCTGGCTCTGGTGTGTCCTTGTCCCAGCTCGGGCTCTTGCCCTCCAGGGTGGTGTGAGCTCTGCCAACACTGCTGGATGCACTTCCCCTTCCCCTCCCCATCAGTGTCAGGAGCTCCCTGGGCTCTCTGTTTTTCCTGTACCTTGCATGTCTCAGCCTCATTCTTGCAGACCTCTGCTATCTGTGGGCCAGGAACACTTGAGTGAGGTCCTGGCAATGCGGTGCTTTGGCTTTGCCTGTCTCCCTCCTGCCAAAGTGCCCTGGGAACCCAGGGATGCTCTGCAGGTGCCAGAACAGAGGCTTACAGTCACTCGTGGGTTTGCACTCCTGGCTTGCTCTGGACCATGGCAAAGGTGATCCGGTCAAACCTGCCCTGCTCTAAACCACTCTCAGCTGGCAGTGTGAGCATGAACAGTGGCTCCCCATCACTGTGTGACTGCCACGGTGACAACAGGACAATCTCATGGCACTGCTCAAACACGAGGCTGGGGGCTTTGACTGTTTATTTACAGCCCCTTTTTGGAGGGAAACACCAGCAAGGGTAGAGACAGGGGCAAGGCTGGGGGCTGCAGCATCCCATGGCTCCAGGGTGCTCATAGATTTGCTCCTGGCTGAGGTGGAACTCATGAGCTGGTTCTCACAGGAACTGTGTGCAAAGGGAGGGGCAGGAGAAGGTGGTGGAGCATCATCCTGGCAAGGCATGGGATGTGTGGATGAAAACATGGGAGAAGCAGCTGAAGGAAGCTCCTGAAGCATGTGGCTCAGGATGACTTCATCAGCAGATGGAGGAAAGATAGGAGCAGAGCAGCTGAGAAGCAATTAATGCTTCATCATTCTCAAGGCTTCCCCTAAACTAACAGGCCATGAACAAATGGCACCTAGGGTAAACCTTTTAAAAGCAACCTGCCTTCAGGGACTGTCCCCAAGCACCTCCAGAGGCTCCTACCTGCCTGATCTGTCTCAAGCAGATGCAATTATTTTGCTGATCCCTTGAGTGGTCTCTTAGGACAGATTTCTTCAGGCTGGCAAAGGCAAAACTGTAAAGACTACTGCTAGTCCCTGCATCTCAGAGCTGCATCTGCTCACAAGAAACCCATAGCACCTCTCGAGGAGGCTGCTGCTGTCTGGGCTCTGCTCTCATACGTGCACTGAGCTCAAAGGCAGCTCCTGGGCTCCCTCCTGGGAGGGAGGGGTGCTCTCCCCTCTGTGCACCTCATCCATCACATGCAGGGCCCAGCAGGAGAACTAAACAGGAAAGATGCTGGGAGGAGACCTTCAGTCATGCTCTAGCCAACCTCTGTGAGCATCTGTGCTGTTCCCCAGATCAGTGGTGACTGTGCAGACCTCAAATGCAGGCAGGCTCCAGCTGTGCCTGTGAAGCAGCCTGAGGGGAGTCAATTCAGTGACACCCAGAGGTGGGATCTCCCCTGTGCTCTGCAGGGCCAGAGGGACCAGCAGCCCTGCAGAGGAGTGGAGGGATGGCCCTGCCAAGAGGAAAGCAGTCAGAGGAGCCTATCTGCACGCAGTCATGAGGAGAAGGCTTGGACATGGTGCAGCAACCTGATGTGGTTTCTTGATGTTGAGGAGAGCTTTGTGAACCCCCAGAGCATGCAGAGAAGCTGGGGCTGGGCAGGGCTGATGTGATCTTTCTGATGCAGAGAGGGTTCATGAGCTGCAGAAATCTCTGCCTTCCTGCACATTTTGGGATGACACATCAGCAGCAGCAGGGGAAATCCGTGACTCCTGACAAGGAGCTTTGCTTCCCAGGCCTTCCCTTCCTGCCTTTCCTCAAGAGTTGGGTTTTCTCAGAAGACACCAGCTCTCTGATTTCTAAGGATTAACACTCCTGAAGCCTTCTGCAGAGCTAGCAGGCATCACATGTTCTGTGCTGCTCCCAGCAGTGACTCATTGTCCCTGCCCACCTGGGGCTGCTGGAAAATCTCACAGAAAGGTCTGGGGAGCCTTTCGGGAGCCAAAGTTAGCTCTGAGCGTGTGTGTGCGTGTGGAGCAGCAACTCCCCTGGCCATCTGGTGCCAGATCTGCTTAATGGACAGACCCACCACATTTCTGTGCTTCCTGAGAGAAGGGAGGGAGGGTGATTTCTGAGCTGAGGTGGTCAGTCAACCTGAGTGCTCCGTGGCTTCCTCCAACCCTCCGAATTTGCTTTGTGGGAGCCACGTTTTGCTTCTCCTCCTGTTAGGGGAAGGGGTTTGGCCTGTCCATTGCCAGAGGGCTCTGTGCTGTCACACAAGGACAGCAGGGCAGGCAGAGTGCCTGACCTTGTAGTATCCAAACCACTTTGTCTGCCAAAGTACCAGATTAAAGAAATGAAGTATGTTCCTGGTGAGTGAGTTTGGGCCTCCAGGAGGGAGGAGAAGTGTGCAGGGAGGACAGCAAGGACTGAGCTCTCTCCCCCATTCCTTAGCATAGAAATGTGCCTGTCACTGCCCATCCCCTGCCTCAGCCTGTTCCTACTCAAACACTTCAGGGTATTCCCCACCTCGCAGGGGTTGAGCAGGGCTGTGGGAAGCACTACTGCTATGAAGAGAGGTTGTTAACATTTTGAACAGGCTCTGAGTGCCCATGGAGAAGAGCAGGATGTGAGAAGCACTTCAGACTAACCTGCCCTGTGGAGATGGACACATTTGCCATTCCTGAATGAGCTCTTCAGCCTGGTTTCCAGAAAACAGCTCTTTACCTTTAAGCAGGTCCTTGCTCAAGTCAGTATCTCTTAGGCAGAATGCTTTAATTTAACATGCGTGGTGTGGGTGAATCCCACCCAATCCTCAATAAATTAGCTCCAAATCTCTCTGTTAAGACCTCCATGTCCTATGCTCAGTGCAGGTTGGCACCTCTTTGTATCTCCTTAGATCTGGGCTGGTTTGAAGAGCTCTGGGCTATTGGATTTCTGCTCCCTGAGCAGCAGCCGCAGATAATGATCCAGTCACTCTTGACCTTCTCCCTGATAAATGAAACAGATGAGAGTCTGCCACCGGTTTTCCTGATTCCCTCCTGCACCTTCTCAGGTTTGCTGGTGTGATGCCGGTGTGGGACTCCAGCAAAGACAAACTCAGAGCCGCAGACTCTGCCTTTTCCTCAATCATTTTGGGTAGTAAATTTGTCTCTTTGACTTGATGTGCTGAAATTACTCGGAACTTGTTGCTTGCCCCATCTTCTCCCTAACCTGTGGCTCCCAAAGATGGAGTCCCCCACTCCTTCATCCTATGATATTCTCAGTTGGAGTTATTAATTCCTAGGTGAGTCCTTTCACATCTGGCTGCTTTCACAGCTCATGATAAAACTTTTGGGGTTGCCTTGTTTACCCAGCCTTGCTGCTCGGTGTGCTAGCTGTGCACTTTGGCAAGGATGGTGTCCAAGGCCAGCTTGCAAAAGGCTTGGAGCAATCTGGTCTAATGGAGGTGTCCCTGCCCATAGCAGGGGGTGGAATGAGATTTTGAAGGTCCTTTTCAACCCAGACCATCCTGTCATTCTAGGATTCCACAAAACTCTCTTTTTCAGGTTATTGTAAAAGGTTAAGCTATAGGGCTAAGAGGTACACTCATTTTCAGCCCTTAAGAAACATCCCTGCCTTGTGATGCCTTTTTTGCACATTCAAATGTTGAGACCCCGCTCAGGGGTCAGGGTGAAGATCAGTGTGTTCCTTCTCCATTCATTTCAGGTATGTGGAGCAATTGTGGCTCCAAGGCATCTTCTGATAATGCTGTGGGAAATGAAGGAATAACCTGAGCCCATCCTGCTCTGGCAGCATTTCTGCTCTGTGCTGGGCTCCTGTCCCACGTGTCTGCTGAGGGGGAAAAGTCATTTGGGAGCATGAGGCAATGGGAAGTGTTTGATCATCAGTCCTCAGTCTTGTCTGAACATGTGCTTTTGCTTCCAAACAAACAAGTGGGAGAAAAACCTCATCATGAAATATTGAAATACCTTCAGGGCTCAGAGCAGGGAGGGCTCTCGCCCCAGTTCTCTGCTCCTCTCAGGAGCCCACCATCAAAAGCTTCTCCATCATGGGGTGATGACGATGGTCACGGGCACGATCCCTCCCTCTGCGAGTGACGAAGGCTCTGGGCGTGTCCTGATTTGGAGGATGCCAGTGGCAATTTGGGGGATTCACTTTTGGCTTCCAGCCTTCTAGCCAATATTATGGGAAGATTAAGGAATTGCAACAGGAGAGACCTAAATCCCTCTGCTGCTTCCAAAGGCAGCCTCCCTTCTGCAAACCACAGGGAATCCCTGCTCTGCTCACCAGCACTACCCCAGCTGTGTCAGGAGGCAGGGGGTGAATGTCAGCCTGGGTCACTCCTGTGGGCCAGGTTGGACAGAGCTTGGAGCAGCCTGGTCTAGGAAAATATGCCTGCCCACAGCAGGGTGTGAAATGATGGCAGTTCTGAGGTCCCTGGCAACCCATCCCATTCTGGGATTCTGTGACTCTGGGATTCTCTTGGCCCTGCTCCCCAGTCACACTGCTGGCAAGTTGTCACATCTCATGGGCCAAGGTTCTGGCAGCCTGACACTCTCTGCACAGCCAGCAGTGCAAACAGCAGAGATGTACTGAGGTCAGAAGGCCAGAGCAGCTCAGCATAACCCCTGCACCAAGGAGCTGCACTGGGATCTATGCTGGGCCAGGCTGGGCTGGGGGACAGTCCTGTCTGAGCATCCCTGAACCAGGATGCCCAGAGAAGACAGATCAGAACTGAGCAGTCCACAGAGGGACACTCCAGGACATGGACACACCTCAGGGCACAGCAAGCTCCTCACTCCTGGAAAGAACCCTGCAAAAAGCAGGGCAGGCAGCTGAGCTTGCAGTGTTTTATCCTCAAACGTATTCCTGGGGAACATTTTCCTGCAGGTGATTGGCATGGAGCTGCTCAGGATTCCCAAGATATTTATAGGGTACAATAAGAGGTCTGCATGCAAGTGATGAGATCACAAGGATCCACCTCCTTTCCCTGGGAGTGCCTCAATTTTTGATGGTTGGGCTTGATGATCTTTGAGGTTTTTTTCCAACTTTAATGATTCTGTTGGTTCTGTGATCTGATCTGAGCACACATCCAGCTTATCACACAGATGAGATGCTCCTTCTACACCCCTTCCTGAGGTACCTGTGGCTCAATATGGAGCTGTTTTGGGGTAATGCCTTGGATTTTTGCTTCATTTTGACTCTCCCTGAATCTAAACTACATGTGATTCCCTGGTTTGAACCTAAGTACTTGTTTTCCTTCTGGAAATGCAGGCAGACAAGGTCCCTCATGGCCAGGGTTCAGATCTCCTATCCTGAAGCTCCCAAAATGGTTGCAGAGAGCACTAGAGGCCTCCAAGTGTTTTTTCTTGGTCAGCCTGAACACTGGCAGAACTTTCCCAGCAAATATTAAGGAATGAGCTGTTTTCCAGCAGCTGAGTTTGATCACAGAATCCCAGAGTCCCAGAATCACAGAATCAGAATCAGCTGAGCTGCTGATGAGGGGAAATCCATCCCTGGCCTGGGCTGGCCCCTCCTGCAGGTGGTGGTGGAGGAGGATCTAGTGTTATATGAGCTCAGCCTTCAACTCAGGAAGAAGCTGAGAAGTTTGAAGCTTTTTGCAAGAGGAGGAGGGTTTCAGCAGAGTGTCAAGAGAACATGAGCTTATATCACTGCACTTATTTATATCCCCAAGCCGGCATCTGCTGCGCCCAAGCTTGCTGCAGTCCTCAGTATTAAACATTTCATTAGCCCACAGCCCCTCTGGCAGTGCTCACACCCGCACACAGGCTGTTTAGCAGCCAATCCATCCATTTAATTTCTCATTAAACTTTAGATGTAATGAATTTTTTAGTGGTCAAGTGAATAAAGCAGTTAAAATAAAAAATGGCTGGATAGCAAAGGTTTGGCCTTTGCTATTTTCAGCCTTTAATGATGCTGTGGTGAAGCCAAGAAGTGCCTGTGCTTCGTTGCTGGGTGAGCAGGTCCCTTCTGGGGGAGGTTCTTTGGAAATACCATCCTTCTAGCATGAGCTGGAGGCTTTGATCCGAGGAGGGGAAACCAGGGAATAGTCAGACCCATCAACAAACATTTTGAGAAGGAAAATGTTTGGAATCTTTAAAGGGCCAGCTTTCCCTTTTTTTTCAAGTGACTGCAGATTTTTTAAGAAATGATGCTGAAAATAAATAGCCACCATCCACCTTCAGCAGAGCTGACAGATCTTCAGATGATCAACAGCTGCTGCCTTTAATGAGCTGCAAAGAAATGTTTGTGTGTGAGAGGCAGGCAGGAGGGAGGTTTGGAGCTGTGCAGAAAAGCCATGGGGTGCTCATGAGGCTGTCACAGTGCCACTCTGGGTGCATTTGGGTCACGAGTGGGTGTGTTACTGCTGGCTTTTACAAAGCCCCTGCTGGGGAAGAGGGGCCTCTGCCATCCTTTGCTTCTGGCAGATGACTCTGTGTGGAACCCACTCTGGGGAGCTTTCCAAGCAGTCTGGAGCTGGGCCTGGAAGTGGCTCTGCCTTCTTGGATCAGCTCTGGGTATTGCTCAGCACCTCTGTGGCCAGGAACGCTCCTGTGCTGCATGGCCTGGTTCAGTCCTGCTGCTCAGCCAGGACAGTGCCTTTGGTGTCCAGGGCCACAAGGAAACACATTTCTGCAGGTTCTACCAGGGAGGGGGTGCCTGAATTGCCCCATGGGGCAGTTCAGAGCTGCACTGCTCCCACTTAATGCAGGTCCTGCTCCAAGGTCTCCAGCCACCCTGGGATTGCTGACCTGGCTCAGCCCTGTCTGGAACTGCAGGCCACAATCTCCATCTCAGTTTGGAAGGGCAGGATAAGAGCAAGGATATCCCCAAGCAGCCAAAAGCAAAGGAGCAGCAGGAGGAAGAAGAGGCCTGAATTTTTGGCCATAAAAAAGTGGGAGCAGAGGCAGCAGATCAAGGTGTGCCAGGAACCTGGGCTAGGGGAGAGAAACATCCTGCAGAGGACCTTGATGGACTGTTAGAGCCTGGAAGGGCTGGGGAGAAAGATGAAGTAACAGGAACAAGAGTGAAAAACACCCCTCCTTTGGGAAAGACCAGACACTTCATTCTGGGAGAAGGCAAGCAAAGACTGGAGGGGGAGAGGAGAAGGTGCTGCTGGAGGGGATGGGGAGATCAGAGCACATGTGGAGGCAGGAGGTGGAAATCTGCAGGAGGAGCCAGGATGAAGGAGGAGTCGCCCTGCAAAGGAGCACTGGGAGCTTGTGAGAGCAAATGAGGTACAGGGAACACCTCTGAGTATCTCTCTTTTTGTTGAACTCCCTCAGCTGCTCTCTACATTGCCTTTGATGAGTCTCTTCTTATGAATAAGAACAGGGCCTGAAGTTGTACGACCAAGGAAGAAGAAAAAAGAGTGTGTTAACAAGTTTCCAGCTAGCTCCAGAAGAGAGGTTCATGCCTCATCATCTGGGATAGGAAGGAATCGATGTGTCCTGAGGCTCCAGGTCTGCACATCCAACCTTGGAGGGGAGGTGACCCCTGCTGGGAGCCAGGTCTGTGGGACTGGTTTCTTAGAAATCCCGGAGTTATTGTATTTATTATCATCTTCCCCATGGCTTCCCTTCAGGAGCCAGGCTGGAGAGGCACAGGAGCAGCTCTGGGCTCCTAGCAGGAGCACTGGAACACGGATGGTGCCTCCAGAGCTGGATCCCAGCCCCTGGATTGTGGCCACTTGCAGCACTGCCACTGGTGATTTACAGCTCTTCATTCCTGCCAGCCAGCAGCCTGATAAAAAAGTCACTGGAGATGGTGAGGAATGAATTATCCATCAGCTCTGAGAAGCTGTGGAGGTGGAGAGGAGCACACCACCTCACCTTCCTGGGCTTGGCCAGCCCAGGGCTGCCTCCCCACTGTCCCCAGCACTGGGATGCACACAGGGACTTCCCTGCATCAATCATTGAGCTCAAGCTCAGCATGTAGAAGAGAGGAAACATCAAAAGAACACTTTGACACATACTTAACATTTTATATATTTTGTATAAAATGGAAAAAAGGAGCGTTTTAAAATATTCATCTCCCGGGAAGACAGCCAGGTGGATAAAAGGCTCCCAATCTGCAGGGAAAGCGGGGGGGAGATGGGGCTGATATCTTTGTTCTTTGGCTGGTGAAGGAGAGGGCAGGAGATTCCTGAGAGTGCCCAGGGTGTCCTGCAGATGCTGAGGGTGAGTGGAACAGGCCAGAGGCCCCAGTCTCCCCCTGCCAAAGCCAGGCACATTTGGTAACTCTGAGGTGCCAGTGCCACCTCCTAGGATTCAGTCACAAGTGGGTGAGATTCTTGTCAGGGTACAATGGAGTCCTGCTGGGAATTGTGGCTCTCAGGTTAGTTTTCACAGAGGAACTTCTGAAGGCTCTGGCCTAAGAGAGGTTTGGAATTGCTGTCACAGCACAACTCAAACTTGCAATGGGGGAGATATACAATTGGTTTTTTGGGTCTGTTTGCTTGTTATATTTTTAGCATTCGGTTGCAAAGCCAGCCCCAAAACTCAGGGCAGGGTAAAGGACTAAATGTTTGAGTTTTCATATTGGGTCCAGTGGTGTAGATACCCAGAGGCTGGAGGGACTGCACCACAGAACCCCAGAAAGAGCACAGCTGAGAGCAGATGTATGGGATATGGGATCAGCATATCTTCTTCCTCCATGTGCAGCAACACCTGGCATGCAGCAGAGCAGGACAAAACCTATTCATAGCCCCCGAATTCTTCCTCTCATTCTACCCTTTAATATCCACCTCTGACTCCATAGGTGAACCTGACCCAGCGTCGTCCTGGGTTATGTATCCGTATGTGTGTGTGTATATATATATGTATATGTATATGTATATGTATATGTATATGTATATGTATATGTATATGTATATGTATATGTATGTAATGTTGACTGGTGCCAGGTCAGAGACAGATGACACAACACTCTATGATTCATGTCACAAAAGACTAAGCACTTTATTCTTTTGAACTCTCCTTAAGTAGAGAGTTTGAATTTCCTGGGCATACACATGTGATTGGTTGCAGTCTCAGTCATTCATTTCCTTGGCAAATGATACATTTGCACTTAGGGTCCAATAGATGGGCTGGGATTCTCTGTATTTGTTCAAATCCATCCTATCATCACTCACTCAGGTAGCTGCCTACTTACAGGCTCTTTGGGTTTTAGACTGCAGCTTTAAACCAGCTGCAAGATGCCACGTGACATGTGTATGTATATCATATATCTATATCTATTTAATCTATATCTATGTCTGTATCTTTGTATCTCTATCTATTTCCATACCTATTTCTGTATCTCTCAGCTGCCTGTGTCTGCATACCTGCACAGCTTGCTGTACTGCCTGTTCCACAGCAGACACGAGGGTTTTCCCTCCACATTCTGCTTCTTTCTCTCTAAAGGCCAAACAGGGCCCAAGGCTGTGAGAGGTGTTGAGCTGTTAAGGTCTGGATTGGCTTTCCTTTTCCCTCTCCTCCCAACTGAGTCCTAAATTTGTCCATGGATGGTAAAAACTTCCTCTTCTCTGGGCAGAGTGCTGCAGGGTGGGCAGTGGTTCTCATGTGCCTGCTTCCATCCATGGACGCATGGGGTGACCGCTCTCCTCCTTCCTTTACTGACCAGGAACCCCAGATTCCCTTGCTGGCTCAAGTGACATCCCACTCCTTTCACTCCCGTATCATGTGTGATGTCTGCTCATGGACAAGGACAGAGTCTGGGGCAGATGCCAGGCATAGGGACAGCTAAACCAACCCCCCTAGTTAGTCAGAAGAATAACATCTCATTTTTCTAACCATTCCCATTTCCATTCCCTATCTTGTTTTCCATGAAAAATGGGAAAGCACTAATAGAAAACTTCCCACGGAGGTTTCTTGTTTTGACAAAAGATCAATTTTCCATTGAGCAGATATTTTTAAACCAATATTTCTGTCTGCTGTATGAGGGATCAGTCACAGTGCAGGGAGGAAGGGGTGTGTCATGGCACAGTGACTGTCAGAGATGCTTGGGCTGCTGACAGAAAACATCTGCCCTGAGCTCCCTGGGCAGTACTGGGACAGGTCACTCTTCTTTTGTGTCCAGCTCTTTTCCTTAACGCTGAAGAAAGATGAGGTTAATATGGTAGATTCATCCAAGAGAGGCGCCCTGAGCAGGGTGGGTGCTCTGGAACACCTTGGTTGGATTTGGTGATCTTAGAGGTCTCTTCCAGCCTTAATGATCCTGTGATTCTGTGGCTGAGGAATAGCAGCACTCCCCAGATGTCAGTGAGCTCAGTTAAATAAGGTGCATGCCCTCTCCATGGCACCACATGGGACAGCAGCAGGGTTGGCTTGCTTGGCTTGTCCCTTATGTGGATTGCTACTCTGCAGGAAGGGTGCAATGGTGAAATGGACCCCACAGGAGAGAGGAAATCACTCCTGTCCCAGGATCAGCTTGGGCAGAGGCATTTCTGCCCTGCAAGGCAGGAGGGAGGCATAAAGAAGCCCCAAAAGGGCCACAGGATTAACAGCCAGACATCCAGAGAGTCAGAATCTGAATTATCTGTGGATAAAACTTCCAGGAATGATACTTCCCAGGAATGTACAGAGTCTGCTGCTGCTCAGGAAGCCTAAATTGGCTGAAAGGGAGCCTGGAAAGCTGGACCCACTTGCAAGGGCTCTGTAGGCGGGGGAGAGCTGTTAATGAGCCTTTTCATGTCTATCCTATCTGATCTAATTCTATTCTGTCACTTTGATTTTTCTTTCTGTGTAAAGTTAATGCAGGTTATAAATAATACCTGTCTCTAGAAGTGACTGATCTTCTTTGGGGAGCTTATTTGGGGAAAAAGGCAAGGCAGAGACACCTCAAAGCTGTGTATAAATTGGGGTCCCGTCACAGCTGCACAGGGTGCATCACACACGGTCTGGTGCTGGTTTCCAGGCTGGGAAGAAGAAAAGTTTGAGAAGGGATTTACAAAAGAACAGGATGAGAGGTTAAGGGTCATTTTCCCTACTCTGTCTTTTAAAGGACCCTGAGATACAGCTTGACCTGTTCTTTCAGGCCTTGTGTGGGAGGTTTCTAACACTGTAAAGATTTTCCAGTCTTTTAGACAAGGGCAGGATATTGCTGAGCAAAACCAGTCAATGAAATTGAAATGTAGAGGAGCTCTCAGAGAAGGAGACACAGACAGCAGGTGGAAAGCTCTAAAAGCTTTTAGAAACTGCCTTCCAGCTAAAGCTGGTACCCAGGTGAGTAGGTTCCCTCTAACTGTGCCATTCTCCACCAAATTGAAGCGTGCAATGGTGTGAGGAATCCAGCACTGGGGCCAGCAGAGCCCTCAGGGATGTGTTCCTGAGAGTGCTGCTCCACCTCCACCACCTTCATTACTGAACCCTTTGTCTCCCTGTTTACTTCTGATCTTTTCCTGCCCAGACTCTGCCCAGTTTGGGCACTGTGAGAGCTGCAGGCTGAGCCAAAGCTTGAGGCTCCACCCCAGCCAAGCACACAGAGCAGGTCTGGCCTGCAGGATGACACCCCATGGCTGCGTTGAACAACTCTGAAAAGAAGCCCGAGGGTGAGGACAGCAGGAAAAGAAAAAGGGAGGGGATGTTGCTCTGCAAAGTCTTGGGCTGTGCACTTACTGCATGGCTGGGCTTTTGCTTCTGCAGAGGAAAGCTGGAGAGCACCTGTCCACATGTTCATGGCATCACAGATCCATGGAACAATTTAAAGTCCATCCAGTGCCACCCCCTGCCATGGCAGGGACACCATCCACTGTCCCAGGCTGCTCCAAGCCCCAGTGTCCAACCATGGACACTGCCAGGGATCCAGGGGCAGCCACAGCTTCTCTGGGCACCCTGTGCCAGGGCCTGCCCACCCTCCCAGGGAACAATTCCTTCTCCATATCTGATCCAAATCTACCCTCCTTCAGCTGTTGTCTCCTTTTCTGCATCCACTGGCAGTTAAAGAGCACAAATCTCTATCCTCTGCTCCTCCCATTGGCCATAAAATTATTTTTCTGATCGGCCAGCTACTGCAAAGTCAGAGGAGGAGAGATCTAGCCAGGGAAGGAGGGAGCCAGCCAGAGAAGTTTCCTCTGCACCTTTGGCTTGATACAAACAGTGCTAGGGTTGGAAAGCAGACACATGGGGAGTGCCTGTGGGAGCCTCCTCCAGTGGGAACTGGTGTGCACATGAGCAGAGCTGTCTGAATGGCTGGTGTGGATGGGGTTAGTGCTAATTGAGAGCATTAATCACCTCGTGGGGATGGTTCCCACAGGTGTCCCTTCTGTTGGCCAAAGCTGGAATGGAGCTAGCCGGGCAGACTGGGGTGGGCAGGAGCCCCCCGAGAGGAGGCTTGTACAGAGGGTGCAGCCTAAAATCCAGGGTTTGTGCAGGGGGAGCAGCACATGGCTGGGCTGCAAATGTTGGCAGAGGATGTCAAAACAGGGCCCTGGTCTCACTGATGACAGGGCCAGGAGCATCCAGAGAAGGGGGAGATCCTGGATGGGTGCCCTGGAGAATTCCATCCGAGTGAAGGAACAGTTTGCTTTTCAACCTGGAGGTCTCAGTGCCTGGGCACACCATGAGGGCCAGGGCTTGGAGATCAACTTGACAAGACACACTTGAAGTCCTTGATGTTTAATAATCTTCTAAATTAGCCTGTGAGTTTTCACAGAATGACAGAATAGCTATGTCCAATGTCAACCCAGCAGCACCACAGCATTCACCACTAAACCGTGTCCCCAAGTGCCACATCCACATGGCTTCTGAACACTTCCAGGGATGGTGACTCCCCACTGCCCTGGGAAGCCTGTGACAATACTTGCCAACTGTTTCAGACAATAAATCTACTTTAACATACAATCTAAACCTCCCCTTGTGTGACTTGAGGCCATTTAATCTTGTCCTGTCACTTGCCAGGGAGAAGAGATTGACTTTTGGGGTAACCAGCCATTCATGGGATTAGCAGTCATTTGGACAGGACTTGCTCAAGGTCTCAGTCAGCTGATGGAAAAATAAAACTAAAGCTGGGGATGTGGTTCCTGAAGAGGTAAAAATACACTGAGAACAGAAACTACATCCCAACAGTGTCACCCGAGCTTCTCAGGTGAGCAGAGTCAGGCAGGGGATCAAACCCCCTGAGGTTCCTTGGCAAGGAGCAGTGGAACCCACGAGCTTTGGGCAGATTTAGGATGTGTGCAGGGGTGGGGGGGACATGGGGACAATTCTGCCACCTCAGAGGGTCTCATACTGTGAGCTGGCTCTGGGTTAGATCCCATTTCAAACCTGTGGACTCATGTCCCACACGGTTCTCCTCTGCTCTCCCAGGACTGCTGCCTTTCTAGAGGAAATGCAGTGAGCCAGTGGAACCTCTTGGAAAATCTGCATAATGCCTTCAGTGCTGTGGCTCTGCTCTGAGCAGCTGAAGGAGCTCTGTGGTTTTTGCCTCCTTGCTGTGGCACTGAGAATGCTCTCCATGTCCTCACCGTGCTGCTCTGTCCCTCGCTGCAGCTCCCTGCAATTACTCATGGTTTATTTGCAGCTCCCCTGGCCGTGGTGGACAAGTGCTGTCTCTGCTGCCCTGGCCCTCCTGAGCTCCCAAGGACCTGCTGGCTGAGGACTTCACTCCTTGTCTGCACTCACATCAAGCTGGGAAGCTTTAATTTGCTGCCTGCAGTTCTTGCAGCCTCTCCCCTTCCCTGCTTGGTTGCCTTTCCCTCCTCTTGGCTGTCTGCTGGGTTGGATGAGTTTTTTTCTCAAACTGTCCTCACTTTTATTTACGGGGCAATTTGCATTTTATTATTTCCTGCACACACTTCAGAGCTTTCTACTGCATTTATCTTTCCTCTCTGGGGTTCTTCTTCCTTCTGTTCAGCATCATCCACATGTCTCTATTCTTGCAGGCCTGCTTCAGCTCATTTCCAAATACTTTTCTGTCTCCCTGCCTGTGTCTGAAGTCTGGACCACCTGGAGGCTCTCAGCAGGTGCCCTGATTTACTGCCTCAGACCTTTTCACTATTTTAATCTACACACAGAAGCTGCTCCTGTTCTTAGCTCTGACCTGTGTGCCTTTATCCAGCCTTGCCACAAAAGTGGTTTGTGGTTGCATTTTATTTTTCCCCCTTTGTTTTTATTTATTTATACATTTTAAAAAAATATTTTTCCATGTGGATAAAAGAACTGCTGCTCCCACAGGATTCTCACTCTGACCATAAAGACAGCCTGGCTAGAAGGATGCCCGAACACTTGCGGCTTTTGGATTTGAAGCCTTTGACAGATTATTCTTTCCACAAATCTGTAAAGCAAAAATGCTCTGCTCTAGTGCCTTCTAAGCATGTGGGGAGTGTGTCTTCCCCAGTTCCTGTCTGTCAGAATTCCTGTTTCATCCCCTGACCCTTCACTGAAGGGCAATTCCCAGCTCCCCAGCTGGCTCTTCAGACTGACAGGAGAGAGAAGAGGATAAAGTGTCAGGATGCCAGGACTGCCTGCTGGGACCAGCCAACATTTGGGAACCCTCAGAGCTCCTGGCCTGTGCTGCCTTGCCAGAGTGGTGGAATTCTAACTCAGAAAGGAGCTTCTACAGCAAACTTCCCATCACTGAATTTCCCTCCCTGGAGAGGGCTATGGACCAAAGGGATTCCTCTTGGGCAGCAGCAAAGTAGCAAACCTAGGAGCACATTTCTCTAGCCCAAGGGCTGGGTTAGAGCTGGGTTCAGTTAACTCTGTGTGGCTCCTGTGGCTCTGGGTCTCCATCACCATCAACTCCACTCACTGCAGGGGAGGGAACAGCTCAGCCCCTTCCAACCCCCCTCCAGAGCTGAAACCTGTAGTTAATACTACTACTACTAATAGTAATGGATTTAACAACAAGATATGGATGACTCCCCACTGGGACTGAAATGTCCCAGGTCCAGACTGGTCCATATTCTGTGCTTCAAACAGAAAGATTATACATTTTTTGGCTATAAATGCTTTTTATTGGAAAAATAAAGGGTTTTTTAAGCATCTTTCCTCCCCTTCCCATTTTCTCTCCCCATCCCTTGCATCTCAGTTCCAAATACTCTTTTACAATATCATCACATCCTGGGTTGGAAGGGACCCACAAGGACCATCCAGCCCAGCTCCTGGCCCAATATCAGCTCCTTTTTCAGCAGTAGGTTTAAACTCAAATTTTTGGTATAGATTCAAATGTGTAATTTTTATCTTTTAGTGTTCTTTTTTAATTCAATTTTTTATAACTTTTTTTTTTATTAAGCCTTTAAACTTATGGGGTTTAATTATTTTTTCTCCCTTTCCAGCCTGTTTCCTAACGACAAGATATTTCTTTCATCAGCCTTTTCCCAGACTGTCTATCTGCCTATTTCTCTGCTATTTACTTATTACTCCCTCCTACTTTGACACCACTCCTCCAGAACCCCAACCCTTTTGAAACTGTTTCACTGATTTCAAAGCATTTTGAGTCAGGACAGGATGTGAAAGTTCGATTCTTGATTGAAAAGCTGCAGCATGCACTCAATTATTGCTCCTTCCTTTCTCCTTTAGGCTGGGTTCCTGCACGGATAAGTTTGGGAAGGGTCATGGCTGTGAAGGGATTTGGAAGCTCTGTCAGAAGATAAATGTGAGTGGAACATGAGGAAGATCCAGTGAGATGCAGATAAGGAGGGATTAGACGCTACCTATAAAAACAGATCTTAGTTCTGATGTTTACTGGCCAACTTTTTACTTCCTGCCCTTTTATTTGTGCTGAAAAGGGAAGCAGGTGGGCCCTTTATTGGTAATTTTTCTTTTCTTCTCCATGAAAGGATGTGGAAATTAGTCCTGAGCAAAATGATTCTGTTCTAATAGGTCGGTGAAAAGCATTTAATTTGATTTTTCTTTCTAATCCAAAAATGTGCAATTTGTAAAATTGATACAATGCAGAGTATAAAACCTCACAGATGCAGCACTTGTCCTAAATTCAATCCAAGTTTTAACCATCTTTCCATAGTATTATTAAAATTCCAGATATTAGCAATCCATTGATTCATTCCCATTAGAAGGGGCATTTGCATTTTGCATTTTTTCCATTTCCCAGGTGAATAAGTAACCAACCCTTAGAACAAAACACTATTATTGAGTAATATATTCCATGGCCAGAAAGGAGGCAAAAGTATCCTGAGACAAAAATGGGTAATTCTTTAAATGGCAAAAGGAAAGAAATTACAGCCAAATTTTGGCCAGTTGTTTTTAAAACCAGTGAGAATTTTAGAGAATTGAGACAGAAAGTTCTAACATTAAAGCTCCTGCTGCAGGCAGTTGGTGGGTGCTCTGGGTTAGGAAGGAGAGAGCAGGAGCCCTCTGGAGCAGGAATTACAGTTCAGGTGTGGAGGGAGTGTACACTCCTCCCAGGTAAGACAAAATGAAGGAGGTGGAGCATTTTCCTCGGTAATTAGAGTAATTACATACGTATAAGGCGCACATTTTTTTGACTGAAGTTTCGATCCAATCCCGGAAGTGCGCCTTATAGGCCGGTGTGCCTTATTTATGGACAGAAATTGGAAAATTGCCAACCTGGAAGTGCAAGCTGGCAGCAGCCCTGAGCCGAGCCGAGCCTGCACTGCCCCAAGCAGGGCTGGGGCTGTTCCCCGTGGCAGCCCCAGGCAGGGCCAGGGGACTGGGGGGCCATGGGGCCCCGGCTGCCAGCCCGCCCGGCAGGGGCCTGGGGCTGGGGGCAAGAGGGAGTGCTGGGGCCCATAGCAAGGGGAGAGGGCCTGGGGCTGGGTTTAAAGGCTACACCGATCTGTGAAAACTGTTTGCAAATTGAGCACCTGCCAATATTCTGTTACTAATTCGTTACTGTGTTGTGCACAATCCCTGCTGAAAGAAAAGGGGGAAAAAAGTGCGCCTTATACACCAGTGCGCCTTATATATGGACAGATTCCGTGGACTTGCCGGCCACCCGGAAGTGCGCCTTATAACCCGGTGCGCCTTCTAAGTGTGAAATTACTGTACTCATGAAAAGGCCTCTGCTCACAGATTGATTGCTTGGCCCTGCTTCAGTCAGTGCAATGCACTGGCTACACCCCAATCCTGAGCTGCTCAGCCTCTCCCTGCCCTCCGTTTCCTGTGTCAGAAAGGGGTGCAATGGGAAAGGGGAGTTGGATCCAGCCTGGAGTTGGGGAGAGAGAGGTTGGAGCTGGGTCACCTCCCTCCTGCCCTGCCTGCCCCCAACTGGCTCCTGGTCCCACTGTTGGCCGAACAAGGTCAGCTGTGTCTGTCTGTGGCTGCCTTTTGTCACTGTGTCTGGGTGTGGCACTGCCACCACAGTGAGTGGCCCTGCTGGCACTGGGGCATCCTGGAAGCAAATAGGCCACACGATATGGGCAGATGAAGCACACCATTATGGCACTTCTGTGCTTCTAGCCAGACTTGATCTTGGAGGTCTTTTCCAACCTTAATAATGCTATTATTCTGTGACATTGCATTCCCAGTTCCTCTTGAGAACCCCTGAATCTCCTGGAGGACCCTCAGCTCCTGATCATTTCTCTTGGGCTCATCTGAAAACACTTCTACCACCCCAAATCAGAGAATCACAAAATCTCCTCAGCTGGAGGGACCCACAGGATCATCCAGCCCAGCCCCTGTCCCTGCACAGACCCCCCAACAATCCCCCCTGTCCATCCCTGGCAGCTCCTGCAGCTCTGGCAGCCTCGGGGCCGTGCCCATTCCCTGGGGCACCCTCTGGGGGAGGGAAGAACCTTTCCCTGAGCTCCACCTGAGCCTGCCCTGGCCCAGCTCCAGCTGTTCCCTGGTCCTGTCCCTGTCCCAGGAGCAGAGGCACCATGAGCTGCTCCATGGCCAGGCTGGACCTGTGTTATCAATCATCCTTGGCTGCTCTGAGCAGGCCAGGGCTGAGCTGTCCCTGCCTTTCCCACAGAGAAGAACCAACAGCATTGAATTCCATTCCTCATCTGCAGGTTTTTGTGACACATCCTGTCTCTGAGACCTCTCCCCTCTTCCTAAGGTGCCTGGAGCTCACTCAGGCAGAGGGGCTGGCTGAGAAGCCTGTGCGATCCCAGCAGTCTTTGTTCTTCAGGAACCCAGGCTAAAAATGAGTTTTGCTCAGTGCAAGCGAGTTCACATTCTTTCTAAGAGTCCTTTGATGATCAAATGTTTTCTTATTTCATAAAATTTTATACTCCCTTTCCAAAATAAAGGATTTCATAATGGAATCAGCCAGGTTATTATTTCTGACAGCCTCTGCCATAACCCAACAGTGTTTGCTCTCAGTATGCCTTCTCAGATTTGACCATTTTACCATTGCACAAGGCAGGAGGAGCTCAGGATCCTTAGTAGCCAAATTGAACACCAAATCACAGAATCTCCCATGCTGAAGCTATATTTGGAGGCCCTCTAGTCCAACTCCTGCTTGAGGAGGTTCCCCTGAGCAGATTGCCCTGAACCATGTCAGGTTTTGGATATCTACAAACTGGAGAGTCTACAGCCTCTTTGGGCAACCCATGCTTGACCTCTTCACCATGAAAAAATGTATTTTAATCGACTTAATGGACTTTTGCTGTACTCATTCCAATAAATCCATATTTTTCTTGTTCTGGGGGATGCAGAACTGGGCCCAGAACTCCAAATGTGGCCTCTCCAGTGCTCAGCAGAGGGAATGACAACCTCCCCTGCACTGTTAGCTGTGCTCTGTCCAACACAGCCCAAGCACAGACTTCGGCCTCCAGCACTGGGAGGGTACATCCCCAGCTCACAGGGAGCCTGAGATCCACCAGAGTCCCATGGCCCTTCCCTGCAGAGATGCTAGGCCCATCCTGTGCTCCCAGTCTGTGCTGCTGCCTGGAGTTATTCCTCCCCAGGGGCAGGGGTTTGCATCCCCCCTGAGATTCCTTCATGAGATGCCTCTCTGCTCAGTTCTCCAGGCTGCTGAGGGCCCTTGAATGGCCCCCAAGCATCCCCACCACCATCTGGGGTGTCAATCACCGCTCCCAGTTGGTGTCATTCCAGAGTAGCTGGCTGATGGGACCTGTCCTAGGCTGTTAATGCAGTTATTAACTAGGAGTGACAACAGCAGTGACCAGGGTGCATCTTTAGTGATCTACTCCCAATGGGACCTTGTGCTGCTGACAACAACACTCAGGGCCCTGCTCCTGAACTGGTGAGACACTGGTATAAATTTCATATTGGTTCTGAATCAGTCTCTTCTCCCAGGGAACAAGCAAAAGGATGAGAGGAAATGGCCTCAAGTTGTACTTGGAAAGGTTTAGACTGGGTGTCAGGGAATTTTTTTTCACAGAAACAGTTGTAAAGAATTGGCACAGGCTGCCCAGGGCAGGGGTGGAGTCCCTATCCTTGGAAGTGTGGATGTGGCACTTGGGGACATAGCTTAGTGGTGAATATGGTGTTTTTAGGTTCATGTTTGGACTTGATGAACTTAGAAGTATTTTCCAACCTTAACAACTCCATGATTCTATGATTTAAATGCTCATTTTTCATCCTGTTGCATATTTCATCCACTTTCCGATCATACTTCAGGAATTCCAGTCCATTAGTCTATTTTACCTCTTATTTTAAAAAAATGAAAAAGAAGTGGGAGTAGTAAGCAGCTGAAGCAGTGTGAGACAGTTTACCCAGCAGGATAAGCAGTGCTCCTGCTCCTTTGGGCACAGATCACTGCTGGAGAGCAGGGGCTGCCTGGGCTCTGCCACTCAGCAGCTCCTGCCAGAAGCTGTCAGAGCTGGCAACTGTTTGACACTGTGGCCGTTTCCTGGTTCATGGATAAGAATTTATGGAATTTCACTAAGTATAGGATGCAGCCTGGCATTAAACGGTTGCATGAAGTGGTTGGTTGTAGACAGAGATGACATTACGCTCAGGGATCCTTGTGACAAACAGCCTTGTTTATTGTTTGGAGCTTCCTTTTATAGGGGATTTTAATTTCCCATGTTTACACATGTGATAGGTTGAGGTCCTAAACTAGTTTGTTGAACTAGGCTAGCCCACTTGGGTTTCTTATTTATGACCAAATTATTTGCCCAGCTACAGACTGGCTGTACTGTGACAATTCCCCCTTTTCATTTTATTAAAAAATGCAAATTGGTTTTTTGTCTTCCTCTGCAGGCACCTTGCAGACAAAGACAATATGATGATACATATAATTGTGGTAGTTTTATTAATTTCCTGAAATAGATCCCTGTCAGGACCTGGGTGGCCTCCTTTGGACCTGACAAAGACCAGTTGGTGTCTGGTTTTTAGTACTGACACATTATTACACCAATGAAAAAAGATGATGCACCTTTTGTGAACATTAATGTAAAGATGAAAAACCCCAGGAATATCTTTTTTTGTTTCTGGCTGTTCAGCAGGTAATTGTCTGGCTGGGGGCAGGCCCAGCCTGGGCTGGGCAGGGCCAGGTGGGCTCTGCCGCAGGGCTCAGGAAGCTGCCAGACCCTGTTCTGGCCAGGACCCCAGGGTTTGATGGACAGGGGAGGGGAGGCTTGCTTGGCTAATGAGATTCTCAGAGCTCCCCCTCACCCCAGTGCAGCCAGGGGGCCCGTGGCTGGGCTGAAATGCTGCCACTGCTCGGTTAATATCTGGCCAACGTGGGGTCCTGACAGCGGCCTGAGCCCAGCAGAGGCTGAGCCAGCACCACCCCTCTCTGGAGCTGACTGCAGAAAAAACCAGAAAGCAGTCACACAGCCAGAGCCATCACCACTGGGCCCCAGGCCCTGCTAACCTGGCCCACCCCAGTGTGGCTGCTGAAGGATGCTCCATCATAAAAACCAACAGGGATCATCTGCAGGTCCAAGCAAGATACGAACTCTTTCACTGCCCAGATGTGACTTGCAGACACTTTGTTTGTCTCTCCTGAAAAGGACTGAGATAGAGACATGCACAGAAAACAGCATAGAGACACCAAAGTCAGACAAGAAGGAAGAATCACGTCCTAGATGAGGGAAGGAGGAGAGTCGTGGACTGAAATGTCTCTTTAAAGTGGTGGAGAAGATAAATCTGATATTATTGTTTCCCTATAACTTGTAGAAATGCATTTTGGGGTGAATGAAGCATTCGCATTGATGCCATGAGCATAAACATTTGTGTTGAAGTAGATGTTGAAATAGCTGTGATCCAATGAGAAGTTTGAACAGAGAGGAAAGATGAAGACCTCTGTTACCCTCTTTGATACTCCCCTGGAAGAAGAAAGACCTCTGTTTTCAAAGGATGATGAGAGCCTTTGCTTGAACTGCTAATCCTTAAAATTATGTGCCCCATAAGTTCACATTGTCCTCAATACCAGTTGTGGAAAGACTGTTAGTCGAGGAAGGGATTTTTACACAGTGATCAGATTTCCATTCTCCTGCACAGCTGATTCACTGTGACATCAAGGCCACAAAAAAAAAAAAAAATGTTTATTGTGGAGAAGTCTTCGTAGATTGAAGAGAGAAAGTCCTCTCCCAAGTAAACTGGAGGTGGTAAAATGACTGATTTGTTTCTGTATGTTGTCAGTGTGAAAGAAAAGAAGTTGTGGGGTAAGAGAACTGTTCTAAAAGTTTTCTTCTGATTCTTATTATTTTTCTTTAATTTCTAGTAATAAAGTTTTTCTTTGTACCCTTCAAAGTTTGAGCCTGTTTTGTCTTCCTCCTAATCTTACCTCACAGCAAGAAAAGAGTAAATAATTCTAGTGGATGCACTGGCAATTTAGCCAACACTAAATCCACCACAATAATTAGTGTGATGGCTGAGAAATCTTAAATTGGCGAAACAAAACCACTACACGAATAAATCTAATTTGACTAAGACTTTCCACTCAACTTGACAAGCCTAGTTTTTCTCAGCCAGTGTATCATCATTTGTATCATTGCAGTTGTAATATTCACATTCCAGAGCTGTAAAGGGGATTATTAGAAATACAAGTTTTTAAGATGACATGCCACAGGCTCATTACTTACAAGTTATGATTTCACAACTTAAGACTACAAACAATAAACAATTCAACTCAAAACTATTTCAATTAAAAACACACATATTTCTACCACTGATGTCTTCTAAATATTTGAGTCTTGGAGTTCAAGTAGGGTGATGGGGAGATTAAGTTACCATTGACAATCTTCTGCTTCTGACAAGCTGTTGGCTTGCTAGTTATGTTGTGAATTGATTGAAAAACATGAGAGCATGAGAGCACCCAAGACTTTTGAGGGGGTGTACATCTACCCCACATTTCTCCCCCTTTTTTTGTTTTAACAACTATAACAGGAGCAAAATATGCACTTTTGAACAAGATTTACAAGATGAAACCTGCAACTGCGTATATGCTTTTCTATTATCCAGGGTCTGCTATTATTGAGGAGCTTCCTTTTCACAATGAGGACTTGGAAGGCCTCTTCCAGATGAGGCTTCCATGTTCATCTCAGAGGAAAGGGCTTTAGCTTTTGCAAAGCCAAATTAGCTAGTCAAAGTGACTTGCTTTCATCCTTTTTTACAGAAACACCTGGGTTTGATAGCATGTTTTACCTTGCTAGTCAAGTCCATAGCTTGGCCAGAGCTAAGACCTAAGCTGGGTGGGCTCCCCTATTATATATTTAAAAGAAATCTTTCAGTACTGGTTCATAGAACAGCTGGCTTTGTCACCTATCTTTAGCTAAATAACTAATGATTCAACAAAAAACTTGTAAATAACTAAACGCACACATATATACGATTTCTTTGAAAGTATCATTTACCCTTTTGTCACAAACCAATTCATAACTATCAAAGGAAACATCTTTTTGTCTTAGTTAGGTTTTACAGGTTATATCTTGGAATATGATTATTAGTAATGTCTTTAAGATATTTGATTCTTGAAGTTCTTGAGTAAAGTCATAAGTAAATTGTCACTCTAGGGGTTCTTTAGATGGTTAAAGGTGTATATTTGGAGCTTCTGGATTTCTCTTGTGAAGGCTTTTTTGCCTTGGTCGTGATCTTAACTTACTATTTGATGGGTAGATACTATGCTAACAACATTATTTAGTTGTATTTGTAGAACTGCTTTGTTAAGTTACAATACCAAAAACATAGTGTAAAATCAGTAGAGTTGTCTCTATAAACACAGATAGTTTGTAGTATAACAGAACAGAAAGAACACAGGGGAATAATTTTATCTGAGAACAGTTATGAAGTTGTTTTTTGAGGTTGGAAGGAATTGAGTTATTGTATTATTAGCAGTATTCTTAGCCTTGCTCAATGGCAGTAGTGTAAATAATGAACTTTTTGTTAAGAGTTTTGAAATCAAGTTAGAGTTAGTGAAAAGAAAAAGGACAGTGTTATTTCATGATGTATATGGGCTAATCAACAATTCTAGTTAATTTAAATATGGTTTTTGGGATAGTCATGTATCTTCAATGAATTCTTTTCTTTAGGAAAAGTATAAGGATATATCTACTTATTAGGACTTGATTCAAGGCTGCAGGATTAACTGTCTTGTTAAAGTTTTTTAAAATACCTTCTTGTGTATGGTTTTTAAACTTTTTGTAATGTCAAATGACCTCAGTTTTGTGAACATTGCATCTGCTTACTTAATTGTAAAAACTTAATATTAAAAGCTGTGATCATACTTTGGTTTAAAGATAAGAAAACACAGAAGTTAGTATTTTGGTGATAGCTGTGATAAACTTGCTGTATTTAGAAACTTGCTTTTAATTTCAACAGGAGTTGGCATGAATGTTTTATCTATGCACAAACATGAAAGGTATTTAGTGATTTTTAGCTTGAAAATGATTTTTTAGACATTGTAAACAGAAGTGACAAGAGGTAAGTACTTAGAAAACTGCAACTGAAGCTTGTTAATGAAGCATTTAATTTAAAGCTGTGCAGTTAATGGAAACTTTTAGGTTATTACACATAGTACATATTTTAGTATTTTGCTTTAAGATGAAAGAGGGTTAGGTCTTTTATTCTAGTGGTAACCTTTTATATATCAAGGAGTGGAAAAGTGGAAGCTGTTTTTCTAGAAAATGGTACCTTGAAAAAACATCAGTTAATTTTTGCTTGAAAAGACAGCTTATAATTTAAAATTATTACAGGAGTATCTATTCACAAAAACAATCAAAGCAATGCAGGAAGTTACAAGGTGATATGGTAAGAAGGTTTGGGGTAGTGGTAATTGGCATAACAACAGTACAGGCTCCTCAAATTATGTGGCAATTGCTATTTGAATAATAAAAGACAGAAAAGTTTTGTGGGTTAGCTGTAGAAATGATAGGCTTAGCTCATGGCTGCTTTTGTACAGGGTGGTGCAAATGCTGCAGTTTCCTGAGGAAGGGGCTGCCTGTCCAGATAGGTGTCAGTGTCAGCTGTCCACACGAGCTGCTGGAACCCTCCCGGTGGCAGGGCTGCTGCTTCTCTTCTGCCTTCTGGAACTGCGATGCTTCTGGGGTCTGGTGGATGCACTGGATGGAGTCCTGGGTGCCACGATGGAGGTGATTCCAGCACTGCCTCCACGTGTTTGGCATTGTATCTCTTCCCCCCCGGGCTGCTTTTCTGCTGTCTTTTGAGATGATTTGGTGGGTTGCTTCTGTGGCGCAGGCGCTCTGCTATCGTGAGTGGGCACGTCCTGAGCCACCTGGTGACAGCCATCTCGAGTGAGCGACTCTCTCACCATGCGCTGGCTGCCATCTTGGGTGATGGTGTCCAAAGCGCACGGTGCCTGCTGTGCTGAGGTTTTTTGGCAGGCTGTCTCTGTAGTGTGTTACCACCAGTACAGAGCATGGAGCCCAAGGATGGCTCTTCCAGCCATGGCATGGGTGGCATGGGCATTCCAAGGATGCACACTGCAGCGGCAGCCTGGGCGGTCACAGTATGGACAAACTTGTGCGAGGTACAGACACTACTGGTGCCAGTGGCGGCGGGGGAGCTCCGGTGGGTAACTGTGACATTGATTGGTGCTGGGTCTGAGACAGAGACAGTGCGCTTGTGGTTCTTGTAACAAGACTAAGCTCTTTATTCTTTGTGAGCACGCTTTAAATAGGGAGATTGAGTTTCCTGGGCACACACATGTGATTGGTCACAATCTCAGTCACTCATTTCCTTGATCAATGATACATCTGCACTTAGGCTCCAGTAAATGGGCTGGGATTCTCACCCAGGTACCTTCCTGCTTACAGGCTGTCTGGATTTTCAGACTGCAGCTTTAAACCTAGCTGCAGTATGCAATGACACAGATAACAGCTGCTCCCTGCTCAGTTTTTCGCCCGCTGCTCTGCGCCGCTCAGCATCCTTGGTGGGTGTTTTGGTGGATGGTATCTGTGGCATCTTCACTGCTGTCCCTGTGTTTCACTCAGCTTTGAACTGCTCCAGCCAGTTCTAAACAAGCTTCTAAGGTTTTAAAATGTCCAGAGCAGCTTCTGAAGTTTTGCTTTAGATCATGCTTTACTCCACATTGAAATAAAAAAAAGTCCATACCTTCATAATTTGGTTTTCTTCCAGCGAAAACCATACTCCCATGTCTTTGGTGCCATTTTCTATTTACAAGGGGTATTTACAAAGGAAAATCCAGATTTTTGGTGGCCTTCCACTGCAAACAGCTCTGCTTGCTGTATATTTGTTTGGCTCTCCTCACATGCCCAATTTTTTCTTCATCTTTTTTTGCTGTTTTTCCAGCAGCTGTCCCTACACACCGGTCTGTCTCTCCCTGCTCTGCCCACGTGAAATGGCTGAGTTGGATCACATCAGAGACACCACATGTTGCATGAAGTCATTGGCTGGAGACAGAGGTGACATTACTCTCAGAGATCCTTGAGACAAACAGCCTCATTTGTTGTTTGGCACCTCCTTGTACAGTGGGTTATAACTTCCCTATCACACATGTGATAGGTTGAGATCCTAACACTGTCCAGCTCCCTGGCCAATGGTCCATCTGCATTTAGGGCTGAATGAAATTGGCTGAAGTCCCTGTTTGGGTTTGGATCCAAGCTATCCCTGTTCACCCAGGGACCTGTTTATTGAACTAGGCTAGCCCACCTGGGTTTCTTATTTGTGGCCAAATTATTTGCCTAGCTACAGACTGGCTGTACTGTGACATTAAACCTCCTCGAAGAATGAAGTTAGCTGACAATTACTGCTCTGTCAGCAAGTCAATGAAAGATTCACTTTCTGTCCAGAGAGATTAATTATAAAATGAAAGCCAAGAGGAAAAACAAACATTTGGGGCGGATAAAAAGGAAACTGTTTGGGGAAAAATAATCCACAATGCCTCAACATTTAGGCTACCTAATACTGGCTTGATAACTCTGATGTTTAATTTGTTGGAGGGCAAGAGGAACATCTCTCTTGTGGGTCTGACCTTCTTGCTCTTTTAAAAAGGTGGTTCAAATATTGAAAGTTAGTATTTCTTGGAGAAACGTGATGTCTAATCAAAATCCAGAGGTTTTTAGCGACATAATGTTGTGGGACATGGAAGTCTATCAGTAGTTATTTGGCTCTGTCTGTCATGTGCTCTTCTGTGAAAAAGCTTCCTTGAAAAAAGCTCTGCTTGAATTTCTCAGGGTCCTGCCTCCCCAGGCTTGGAGAATTTGACCTTTTGAGTTGGTTAGCACAATTTGCATGGAGTAAATTTGGATCATTTGGTTTCACCAGATAATAGGTGGGACCTCTCAACATTTAACTGGATAGCCTTGTGCATTTAATGTAAAGAGGGGCAGGTGTTTATCCTCACTGAGTGCTCCCAGAAGTTTCCTCCAACCTGTACCTTACAGATTGGTCCCCAGTGTGTGTGTGACACAAAACCCCCAGGATTTCTCCTCCCGGAGCCACGGGTGCCTTCATGCATGAGGAAGCATCATCCAAAGGCCAAGGTGAGGTGCAGGAGGAACCTGTTCTGTTCCAGGTCCTGTCAATGTCACCTGAGAGTAGGAGCAGCCACTTTTTCATGGGCTGGTACCCAGCAGGAGTGTTCCTTCCACACTGATGGGACAGATGTCCCTCCTGGGCAGGAGAACTTGCGCTGCTTTCTCTTGGTGGGAAAGGAGAGCAATCACCCACCTGAGCCAGTGCCAGCTGTTCTCTCCTGGGCCATGAATTCCCTACACTCAGATCCATCTCAAGCAGCACAACGAAATTTCTTTCTGTGTGTAATGCTTTAGTAAAGCCCAAGGGCACCCTCTGCTCTCACCTGCATGTGGAAGATGAGTCACGAGGATGTGGCTGAGAGGAGGAACAGAGGAACAGAGCCCACTTACTCTGCAGCTTAACCGTGCAGTTTCTCTGGGTTTGGTTTTTGTTTTGTTTTGGTTTGCTCATAGGTGCACAGCCATCTGCCCCTCTACTACAGAGCTGTCTGCCATCTGTCCTCACAAAATAAAATAACTGTAAACTCCAAATGCTCGTGAGCTGCAGAGTTAACAACTGAGAGATGTTCCTAAGCCTGCGGAACAGGAGGCAGCAGAGCCATCATCTGCCCCAGCAGTTTGTGTCTAACCCAGGGTGTTTGGGTACCTTTGGCCAAGGCAAGGTTTGAAGAATGGGACAAGCAGAGCTGCACCTTTGGGCTGTGCTCATGGCACAGCCCCTGCCTGGAGAGAGTTCTGCTGCCCTCAGGGAGGGGCCACAGGGGCTTCAGTTACAGGGAGCTGCTGCAGGTGCTGCTGGGACCCAGGAGCTGGTGCTGAGACAGAAAGGATCACAGAATTATGGAATTATTAAGGTTGGAAAAGTCAGCCCAACCCAGGGAGTCCAAGCTGTGCCTGATCCCCACATTGTTCTGAGCCCAGAGCACTGAATGCCCCATCCAGGCCTTCCTTGGACACATCAGGGATGGGGACTCCAAAGCTCCCTGGACACTGCCTGACATCCCTGACCCCCCCTTTCCATGCAGAAATTCCTCCTCATGTCCACCCTGAGCCTCCCCTGGCCCAGGCTGAGGCCGTTCCCTCTCCTCCTG
>VRYO01002581.1:6317263-6333526 GCA_009812075.1 Sialia sialis | reverse complement strand
CAGGGCCTTTCCTGCTCAGCAGCTATCTAGAAATATGGATTTGAGGGTAGCAAGCAAACAAGTCTGAGTCCAAGTGCAGTGCTGGACTTGTGCTTGGACAGTGCTGCAGGTGACCATGGCCACTCACCGCATGCAGAGGGCATAGCTCTCTGGAGGCTGAAGCCCCAGGCAAGTTCCTTTTCCTCCTGAGGTTTTCCTCCTCCGGGGTGTTGTCAGATGCCCAGGACACAGTGCAGACATGGCAGAGGAGAGGCTGTGCCACGGCTGCTCACAGTGCTGGGAATGCTGCTGGAAGGAGCCTCCTGCACCCTCAGAATATGGAGTGGGGCTGGCAGCTCTGGGTGAGCTGATGAGGTGACTAGAAAGAGGCAAAGAACAATCCCCACGACCCAAATGTCCAAGCTCCAGGGAGAGAAGCTGGACATGACCCAGTGGTCCTGCTGTGTGACCCTTCTATCCTGCCAGGCTGTGCTGCAGCAGGGCACCAGGACAGCTCCATGGCATGTGGGACAGCCTGGGAGGATTGCTGGGAGCTGCTGCTGAGGGAGCTCTGACCCCCTGGAATATAAACCACGAAGCTGCAAGGGCAGTTCTCATGAGTCAACAGGCAAAGCAGTTTCTTCCCATCACGTTTTCTTCTCTGACAGCTCCCGTCTTTCTGTTTTCCCCTCAAATCAGCAGACAAACACACTGACAATGTGTGTGCCTTCACCCTGTAGCACAAGGGGTGGCATGAGGCTCCCACTTTGAGAGTGACTCATGACTCTGCTCAGGGCAAACTCTGTAGGGAAATCAGTCCATGAGGAGCTTCCCTTTGCAGGGACTTCTCATCTAAAAGTGTCCAATTCTGAACCAAAACACTTTCAATTACCCAAGAATTTTAATGAGAGGTAAAATAAGATAAACCCTTAAGGCAGACAGAACAGGGATTATTTAGCCTGGATAAGAGAAGGCTCTGGGGAGACCTCAGAGTTCCTTGCAGGGCCTAAAGGGTCTCCAGGGGAGCTGCAGAGGGACTGGGGACAAGGGATGGAGGGACAGGACACAGGGAATGGCTTCCACTGCCAGAGGGCAGGGATGGATGGGATATTGGGAAGGAATTGTTCCCTGGGAGGGTGGGCAGGTCCTGGCACAGGGTGCCCAGAGAAGCTGTGGCTGCCCCTGGAAGTGTCCCAGGCCAGGCTGGACACTGGGGCTGGGAGCAGCCTGGGACAGAGGAAGGTGTCCCTAGCAGGGGTCCATAGCAGGGGTGGGACAGATGAGCCATAAGGTCCCTTCCCACCCAAACCACTCCATGGCTCTGTTTCCATTGCTCACACATCCACTCCCTGCAGTCACCAGGCATCCCCCAGGCTGGGAGTCTCCTGTGACCACTCACACAGGACTGGGATTTTTTCCAGTTTTTCTCCATTTCCTGTTTGTGGGCAGGGGGCAGCCAGCAGCAGGTCCTGTCCTGCTCCCCACACCCCACAGGGTGGCAGGGGCTCTGTGTGCACCATAGCATTTTCAGAAATGAAAAACTGGCCTTAATGGCCCTCGCCTGCCTGCTGGGAGTACAGGTTTGGAATACATGTGAGAGATCTGTGGGTCTAAAATGCTCAGGGCAAACTCCTGCTTTAATTTCACTCTACCAAGGACTCCTTTTCACTTCCTTTCACTCCCAAGGTTTTTAATAGCTCTGGCCTTGATCTCTTCACCAGCACATGAATGACAGCTGCAGTAGAATTGTAACATTTTAAATGACATTTGTGTTTAGAAGCTCATCTATAATTAGAGACAAGTGAATCATCTGCACGAAATAATTAATTCAGGCCATGCTGCCTTTCTTTCTCTCTGTGAATTTTCCAGGAACAGGTTGCCGCACCCTTGGACCCGCTCTCCATTCAGTGCTGGGGGTTTCCTCAGGCAGGTTTCCCTTGCTCTGCTGGTCCCTGCCATGGGCACTTGCTGCCATGCCAAACCCTGGGCAGGGAAGGGGTCATGGCAAGGATGGGAGTTCCATACCCGAGTGCAGGAGCTGTGCTTTGGAGAGGCTGTGCTAGAAAGAGTGTGCAGGGCTGGTGCTGAGAGAGCTGAGGGGTGGACCAGCCTCTCTGAGCTGGTTGATTTCAGACCTGCTTGGACCATTCTGAGCCCCTCTGAAATCAGAATCCTGGTGACTGTTCCACCTCCTTCAGAAGTGATGTGCAGCCCCACAGCTCTGCTCACCAGCATCTCCCCAACTGCTGCCTGGAGATAAAGAAACCCAGGGGGGACCTTCAAAACTCCCTGACAGGAGGGGACAGCTGGGGGGGGTCGGGCTCTGCTCCCAGGGAACAGGGACAGGAGGAGAGGGAACGGCCTCAGCCTGGGCCAGGGGAGGCTCAGGGTGGATTTTGGGGAAAATTCCTCCCTGGAAAGGGTGGTCAGGCCTTGGAAGGGGCTGCCCAGGGAGGTTTGAAGTCCCCATGCCTGGAGGTGTTCCGGACCCAAGTGTATGTTGTACTCAGTGCTCTGGTTAAGTTGACCAGATGTTGAGTTCCAGGCTGGAATTGATGGTCTGGGAGGCCTTTTCCAGTTTTACCAAGTCTGTGATTCATGCACTGTGACTTGGGGTCACCTGGGGATCCTCACTTGCTGGATGGTGCTGCTGTGGCCTTGGCATGGCTGCAATGCCTGGGATGGATCATCCAGGTTCCTGAAAGCTCTGCAGAGCCAGGTGGTCCAAGCATTTCAGCCTGCAGCACTGGTGAAATGTGTGGTGACCAGTGCCCGTGGAGAGATGGGAGCTGGTTCCTGAGCACCTGTACAGCCCGAGCACAGAGAGGGGGCACAGAGCCAGCTTCTTGGATGCTGAATTTCACTAGGAATTCCTCTTTCTTATCTAGACTTTATATGCATATTTCTCTGCTCCCTAACATTTCAATTGTAAGTCCTTTTATTGCTGTTTTGCAGTGAAGTTTATTTCTTCACAAGAGCTTGACACAAAGGCCAACGAAGCCATATTTGCCCTGAGTAATTCTTATGTCTTAACAATCTAAACACATCTTTTTAGCCAGGTCTGTGGTTTTCATCTGGGACTATCAATAAGCAAGTGCTGACAACTCTTTCAATTTTCATGAACTTGCTATTAGTGGCCCAAACAAAGAACCTGCAGCTTGTGCAGAGCTGTGGAGGCTCCTCTCATTCAGTCTCTCTGCTCCACTTGCCTGAGCAATCAGCCGCAGCCTGAGAACTGGGAGGGGATGAACTTCATCTGCCAGAAAGCTGAAATAACAGAAAAGGACAGAAGCTGCAAAGCAATTATTAATTCATGTGGTTTTGATTGAAGTTCTCTTGTGTTGATCATCATTTGCTGCAATGAATGAGGCTCATAACACTGAGCATCAACCCCCCCCGCTCCATCGTCATTGATCCCATGTACAGAGAAAAGTTATTTACATCCTATCCCTGGAAATCGATGAGGACATCAGATTTCACAGTCTGAGTCCAACTGTGACACTTGTATTGAGACATGCAGCACTCTGCCACCCCCCCAGAGGGACCCATCCCCAGGACTCAGCACACACCCCACTGTGGGATACACACACATCTCTGTGGTATAAAATGAAAAGCAGTAGCTGCCACTCTGAAATCCTGGTCTACCAGCCAATGAGGGCTTTGATAAGATATTTTCTATTAAAATCTTGTGAAATAATTTTTTAAACCCTTCTCCATCTTCTGTGTTAAGTTGCTGTAATTCATCCTGTGGAGATTTTTATACTGCACCATATGATTTCCAACCAGAGCTGTTTTACACAGTTAACAAAACTAGGGGATAAAATTAAAGCAAGGTCTTGCTACACGGTCCTGTTATGGTGTTTTACCAGCTGACAGCCAAGCTTGGAATCAACTGTGGGCGGGCTGGTGCACGCACCACCCAAATTCAGAGCAGGGCCTGGGAGGAGCAGCTCCGCTGGGCTGGCACCACCCCAAGCTGTGGCACTGTCTGAGCTGAGCTCCTGACCAGCAACAACTGGGGAAAAGCCCTGCCTGGAGATGGGCACTGTAATGGGTATTGGCTGTGGGAGGGTGGGCAGGCCCTGGCACAGGGTGCCCAGAGCAGCTGTGGCTGCTCCTGGATCCCTGGAATTGTCCAGGGCCTGGCTGGACATTGGGGCTTGGAGCAGCCTGGGACAGTGGGAGGTGTCCCTGCCATGGCAGGGGTGGCACTGCATGAACTTGGTGGTCTGGAATTGCATTAATACATTGCCTGGCACTGCCAGGGTCCAACCTGCTGATCTCCCTTTTAGAAGGACATTTGTGACTTCCCAGGTGCTTTTGAATTTTTGGTCCATTTCACCATTTATTGTGTCCTTCAGGAGAAGTGTGGGAGCAGCTCTTCCTCTTTCTTCTACCTGCCTGCCCATCTTCCCAAATTCTTCTAGATCCCAGTTCTGAAATTTGTTCTATGTAAATCTGCTTGGAAAGGGTCATCCCTGTCAACATCTTCTGTGAACTTCTTTGCAAGGTTTCTAAAACAATCAAATAATTTCCTGGGTATTTTCTCAAATTCTGATTAAGTACCCCCACTCCATATGTTGCTGGTTTGTGGATAACCAATTTTGAGGCTGCAAGAAGTGCATGTTTGCTGTCTGCAGTGATCTCTGATTTGCTGAGCCACTTGTTGCTCCTTTAGTGGGAGATTTTCATGTTGGCAATGAAGAATGTCTGACAGTTTCCTAGTTGGGATAAACCCACTTTTGTGCTGCATTGCAAGTAAACAGTTTGGGCCTTCAGAGTAAGTTTTAATTTGAATAGAAGAAGGTTATGTTTATGTTTCCTGCAAATGCCTCATTCTGTTAGAGTACCTCACTCCAGGACAGCCCTGGCTGGGCTTTTTTCATCTTTGTAATTAGTTCAATTACCCAATGAAACTGCAGAGTACAATTCTGCATTTTAGTATTATACAATTCTCTAAAAGTCTTCTGTAAATATTGTCACTTGAAAGAAAGACAGATGTTAGATTGGGTGTCTTCTTGCCTGTGTGTCTGTCCATCCATCCATCCATCCATCCATCCATCCATCACCCATCCACCTCTCTCACATCTCTGTGGGCAACTAAACCATTCCAAAGTAAATCCCATCTGCATTCCAAAGGAGGCTCCCTCACTGACAACAGCCAAGCCCATGAAAAGCAGATCCTTGCCTTAAAAGTAATTTGCTGCTGGGGGTAAATTACCAGCCCTTGTAAACATTGTGGTGCTGATGTAATTTATCCTAATTTAGCTCCTGTTGTTGTCCTGTGTTGTCTGTGAATGAGGCAATCCTGGGAGCGTAGGCTCAGGCATGGTGCTGCATGTGGAATGTTGGCAGGGCAGTGTTTGCAGCTCTGCTTCTCTACCTGGTGAGACTTCAAAAAGAGTTGTTTTGTGCTGTCATGTTCTCACTAAATAAGGTTTTTTTCCCCAAAAATTGTATTTTAGCAATTAAAGTTAACAGTACTGCATTATTTTCTATCTGTGGACAGCGATTAATGTGGGTGCAGTTGTTAGAAGCACTGGCTAGGTTGTTCTGACACTGACTTTCCACATCCCACCCACTCCTCAAATCTGGGCCACTCCTCCCTGCACAGGCCTGGGCCCTGAGGAGCAGCATCCATCCCTGCAGATGCTGCAGTTCCAGGTAGGAGCATCTTGGGAACACATTAATTAGCATAAGTGTCCTGCTTCTTTCCCCTGGAAAGGGATACCACCTCTAGTCCTTGTTAGCCATTGTCATGGCCTTGGGTGCCAGATTTTGAACCAGTGAGCTGCCTGTGCCCAGAGCAGGTGCTGAAAACAGCCAGTTCCCAAGGGAGCCCATCCTTGGGTCAGAAGCTACAGTAATTTCACAATTATAAGCTGCACCTGATTATAAGCCACACTTCTGGGTAGCCAGGTAGAGCACGGGATTTGTCCATATATAAGCTGCACCCGAATATAAGCAGCAATTTATTTTTTTTTTTAAAGCAAGGATCCATGTGCAACAAAGTAATGAATTAGTAACAGAATCATGCCAGCACGGGGTTTGGTATCAGGTGCTCAAGTTGCAATAGTTTTCATAGACCAGCGAAGCCTTTAAAGGCAGCCCCAGGCGCCCTCCCCGGCCGGCCCTCACTTCCATACATAAGCCGCACCTGATGATTAGCCGCACTACCAGGGTAGGCTGGATTCTTCAATGAAAACGGTGCAGCTTATAATCGTGAAATTACTGTACTTGGGAATATGACACAGCACTGGAAGCAGGGACAGAATTGCAGCTGCATGAGCCAGGGTCTCCCTGCTGCTGGATGGGACAGGAAGAGAAGCCTGGAGTGTCACTGGTCTGAAATGGGGATAGTTCCTCCTTGGGACACGTGAGAAGACATAGAATGGGAATCAGGCTCCTCTATCTGTTAGATGCTTTTTGTAGCTCAGCTCAAGGCTCCTGAGGTTTCCAGGATTCCGAGGAGGTATTCCAGGAAGTTGGACAGTGACAGGGCAACTTCCTGTGAGGTTCTGGGAATGATCCCATGTTCTATGGGTGATGGGTTGGATTTGTTACACTGATTTGGATCCTGGTGCTGCTGTGCCACCATGGGGGACCACTGGATGGGTGCCCTCCTGCAAAAGCACCAAATGGGAGTTCTCACTCCTGGGCTTAAAATCCATTCCTCTGGACCCAGGTTTTCCTTGTCGCACCATGGGCCACACTCATGGAATCATATAATGGACTCAGAGAGTGCTTTGGCTTGGAGGGGACCTTAGAGCTCCTCTTGAAACCTCCCCACCCTCCCAGGGAACAATTCCTTCCCAATATCCCATCCATCCCTGCCCTCTGGCAGTGGAAGCCATTCCCTGTGTCCCTGTCCCTCCATCCCTTGTCCCCAGTCCCTCTCCAGCTCTCCTGGAGCCCCTTTAGGCCCTGGCAGGGGCTTCCTGGAGCCTTCTCTTCTCCAAGTCAGCCCCCCCAGCTCTCCCAGAGCTCCATGGCCTCCTCTGGACCATCTCCAACAGCTTCTATCCTTCCTGTGCTGGGCCCCAGGGCTAGATCTGGTGCTCCAGGTGGGTCGCACAGTGGTCCCAGACAGGCAAGGGAAGGAGGTTCTCGGCTTTGTTGAACTCTGGGATGCCATGTGCGAGTTTTTCCATGTTATTTCAGGGGATGTGGCTCTAGTGACACCAAACATCAGCAGCACCCGCTGGGACTGCACGGGCCACCGGTGCATCCATGATCCTGATTCTCTCCCACAGAACTGTGAGGGAACATCGCCAGCTTTCCCAGTGCCTCTCGGAGTCCCCGTGATGATGAAGACAGCCCCGCAGGGAGCTGTTAGCCCACTGGAAATGACCTTGCCAGGTGGATAAGCTCCCCCAGATTCTTTGTACCCCTCACTCTCTTCACTTGGCAGTACCTCACCAGTCTGGAAGTGCACGCTTAACTCTTTTCCTGGGATCCTGCTGAGCTCCCTGGGCTTTTCCTTCGCTACAGCTCCTGCCTGGAAAGCCGCAGGTTTAACTCTGCCTTAGCTGACCTCGCTCGAGTGCCACTTAAATTGCCGGCAGTGATTTGGAACTCCCATCGCTGGTTATTTCCAGGTCTTTGTTCCGGGTGATGGCCCCCTGCTACAGCAGCATAAGAGGTAACAATTAGGAAAGAAGAAGTAATAATACACGCAACTTGCTCCAGGTTTAACAGCCCAGGGTGATGGCCTGGGCTGGGCTCGCCCCTTCTCGCTCCCGGACAGGGTCTGCTGGGGGACGGGGCTCTCAGGCAAAGAGATGCAGCTAGTCCTGACTTTCACAGCGCTTCTGCTGCCAACACTCCTCGTTTCGGTGCCGCAGATGATCCACATCAGGGCGGTGTGGGAATGGTGAGAAAGGAGCGTGATCCTGGAGGACGTGGGTGTAGGAGCGGAATGAAGCGAGCAGGACCCAGGCACGGCTCAGCATCTGCACCTCCAGGGAAGGGAACGGAGCTGGGCAAGGGGCTGGAGCCCCAGCAGAGGCTGAGGGAGCTGGAAAGGGGCTCAGCCTGGAGAAAAGGAGGCTCAGGGGGAACCTTGTGGCTCTGCACAACTCCCTGACAGGAGGGGACAGCCGGGGGTGTCGGGCTCTGCTCCCAGGGAACAGGGACAGGAGGAGAGGGGAGGCTCAGGGTGGATATTGGGAAAATTCCTTCGTGGAAAGGGGGGGTCAGGCACTGGCACAGCTGCCCAGGGCAGTGCTGGAGTCCCTTCCCTGGTTACATCTGGGCTGGCACGGCAGAGATTGCCCAGTGAAGGAGAAGAGCACAGCTCTGCTTGGGATTTTGTGGCAGCTGTGGTGGCCACAGACCTGTGGGCTGTGACCCCAGGGGCAGAGGGGTGTGGGGTGTTCAGTGTCCAAGAGGATCTATGGGCTCTTTGGGAAGGCTGCTCTGCATTCCTCCCGGGGGGCTCTGATGTGGTGAAAGAGAATTGTCATCCCATCCCCACCAAAAGAGGCGAGCTCTCTGGATTGCTGCACTTCTGAGAGTGGGCAGAGCCTTCAGTGCTTGTTTGGGGGAAAACCACCAGATTTCTAAAATCAGAAACAGCTCCCTCTGCCTGGCAGGGCAGTGGGGGCAGGACACCAACAGGCACTTCTCCATCAGTGTGACAGTGACAGGGCTGCACAGTGGTGAAGGACCTGCCTTAGCTCCCAATCACTGGAGGACAGGACCCCTTCTCCTCCCTAAAACCATTTAAAGCCCCTCCCTAAAGCCCCTCCTCCCCTCCAGCTGTTAGAGCCACACAAAAACCTTTGTGAGGAGAATAAATGGCAGTTTAAACTTGGTTATTTCCAGACCACTCCGGCAGGGATGGTTTGGTGTGAGTATGAACCCACAATGCTAGCACTGCATGGAATTGTAGGAGATCCTGAGCTGGAAGGCACTGAGTCCAACTCCTACATCCACGAGGACTGAGAGCATTCCCAGGAGCAGTGTAAGAGCTCTCCCAAACCAGCCTCATCACTGTAGACAGCAGCTTCCAAGTGGGAAGAGGTCCCAGCCTGTCCCTTGTGTCCTTCCCCAGGAGCAGTTCAGCTGAGGGAACTCCTGGCTGGCACCTGCCAGGACCTGCAGCTGCCTGGGACACAGACAACACTCCATGTCCTCATCCATGTCCTCATCCTGGGAACATCCAGCTCCCAGCCTGGCCTCTCCCTGCCTGCCAGCAGCATTCCCATTGCTTTAGCTTTGGCTCTTCCTCATAAGTTTTCTCCAACAGCAAGGAATTTGGGAAGAGGCATTGGAATTACCCTGTTCTGGAGTTTCCTGCAGGAAAAAGAGCCTTTTCACTGTGAACTCTGGGCTTGTTCTGGTTTGAATGGAGCAAACAAGGCTTATCCTTAGCCGTAGGTGCCATCTCCAGGGAAAATTTCAAACCTCCAGGAACTCTTTATACCAAATACGTTGCTACTTTTATCTGACGTTTTTCTGATCTGCTGCTAGCAAGGAATCCTGCACGTATCATTTTCTAGCTCTGGTTGCTCTAATATGCTCAAAAAAGAAAGCAGAAGGCATTAAAGCAGTTCTGATACTTGACAAACTGATCTGATTCTTTATTTACGTGAGGCTGAAGCTTTTGGCTGACATTTTTCACGATAAAATATGGTAGAAAATATTCATCTGGATGCCATGTTCCATTTTTAAACAGGAGATTCTAAAGAAAATCCTTAATTTCAGCTCAGAAATTTGCTATATTCACATACCCTGGCTGCAGAAATGGGAACAGAGGCTGCAAAGGAGAACAGAGCTTTTTTATCACCTTTCTCATTTCTGCTAGGGCAGAAAACTTGTGACAATCTTCCTTAGACTCATTCTCCTGCAGGGCTTGAGCGATGGTCCCCCCTGAGCTTGGAGTTTGTGCCTTTATGAAAACAGCTCACAATGATTAATTTTTGTTTTATTTCTCAGTGCTCCCTTGTTGAGGTTTCATTCATGAGCTGATGCTCAGTCCTGCAAATGGATTCATTATTCATATGGATGCTGGAGGTGCAGGGAAATAATTTTACTCTCCAGTGTTACCAAAAGCTGTTTGTTGTGATGACTGACTGCTAATTAACCATTCCTTGCATGTGCTGGGCCAGGTGAGACAACTTCTGCACCTTTATTGGGGTACTGAGACATTTTACCAGAGAGCAACAATTAAAGGTGAATGAAAACCATCACGATTCCCTTCAGCATCCAGAAATAGTGACCTACACGCTGAGAAAGTACTGGGAAAACATCAAAAACCACAGAGAAACCAGCCAAAAATAATCAACAATTATCCAGTGAACATGTGTTAATGGGCACTGGAGGGTTTCCATGTTTTTTTCAGAGAAAGGAAAGGTTGAAAATCTACTTTCGATATTCTTAGAAAACTACACGGATTCAGCAGCTGGGGCTTGATGAAAAAACATGAGGAATCAGCTGACTTGAGAGGGAAGTTGTGAGAGTTACAGGCAGCAGGCATACCCAGGCAGGCAGGCAGCAAACACGCCAGCTGTGAAATCCCTGACACTTCCAAAAGCTGACTCCTTTCCACAGATACTGATGGCATGGAGAAAAAAGAGCTCTCCAGGCTCAGGGTGGGTTTCACTGGCACTCGGTGGCTTCACAGGAGGCACACCTGCCTGACAAAGTGAGGGAAGAGCTGCCCATGTTCTGCACAAAGCAGGGTTCATTTGGATAGAAATGAGCTCTGTGCCACAGATAATGGGTTATTATTGCACTCCCTGGATCTCCATTCATCCCCAGCCCATGTGACTCCAGCTACAGCCAAGTCAGTTTGAATTAATTTTTCAAGTGTGGCTTTGTGAGACAATGCATCAGATGTTTTAATAAAACTCAGACAGGCTGCTGCTATCACAAGCCTTCCATGCACTAATTAGGGGCTTCTATTATTAAAAAAAACACAGCAATCAATCCTTCCAGTAATGTCTTTTTGCGATTCTGATACTCACAGTTCCATCTTCCTGCATGTTTATAGATTCCTGCCTTTAATATTTAACATGTAGTACACTGGTTTGCCCAGGATTAGGGATGTATCACAGCTGGCCCTGTGCCAGCCCCACTGGATGAGCTTTGTTTGAGAGGGTCTCACCTCTGCTTTGCTTCCCCTACTCCTGCCTTGCCTCTGCTCTCTAACGGAGCAGAAGGAAATGCCACTGAGTTTGTTCATCCCTGAAATACACTCTGTGCCCTTCTGGCTCTGTCAGCTGCATCCCATGATTTGTTGGAGCTCCACTTCTGCTTTAGATGCTGCTCATTGATTTACTTTTTTTTTCTACTTCTCATTCTCATTCTCATTCCCATTCTCATTCTCAGTATTTTCCCAACATTACAGCCCAGTTTCCATGAGGGTTAAAGCATCCCTGGCATTTCCAGTAACTGGAGCGGCTTCACAATCTACCTGACCTATCCAAATTTCCTGGACAGGAGGCTCTCAGTGATCCCTGGCTGTCACTGTTTGACCAGGCTTGGGCACATGGAGGGGCCTTTGTTTTGCCTTTTCCTCTGGGCAAACCATGATCCCAAATGTGTGGGGATGGCAGAGCTCACTGCCAGGCACTGCTGAGCAGCCAGAGTGGGGTTCAGGCTCAGTACACTGCTGAACTGCCCTGGAGCTGCCCTGCTGGGATGGGGCTGGATGCAGAGCTCTGCCAGGGTGCACCAAACCCCAGACAGCAGGCCTGGGACTGTTCCCATTGTGCTGGGAAAGGTTCTGCACCTGGACAGGGCAGGATGGGGCTCTGGAATATTCGGGGAGGGAAGAGTGTGGGCTGGACAAGGAGACAGAGGCAGAAATGGATGCTCTGGATCTGGCCAGGTGCATTTCTCTAATCTGTGATGGGCTTAATCCTCGCCTGGCCCAGGACATGGACCTGACCTGGGAAAGCAGCAGCAGTGCTGTGAGGGAGCCCAGCCTGGGACTGACAACAGACAAGTCCTGGGTGACATTTGTGGTTTGTCCCCACTCCTGGATATGCTGAGGTCAGGAAGGGCTGTAATATGGAGGAACTGATGCCCACAGAACTTCCCAGACCCACCATGTTCTTCAGAACTGTGGGAGCACAAGGCTGCTTTAGACACTCACTGGGTCCATCTCACTCTCACCTGGGATGCATCCAGCAGCTTTTCATGTCCTTGTCTGAGGGGCTGGAATGCTCCCTGGGCGCTGCCAACTTTCCTGCACATCCTCCTTAAGAGCAAAAAATTTCCTGGAAATTCTTTCCAAGAATGGATGTCTCTGCTCCAGCTTGGCTGCAGCCTATGGGCTTCTTCCAGGAGTTTTGGACACACATGCCTGGCCTGATCCCAGCACCCCCCCAGCTCTCAGGCACATTGGTCTGGTTGTGCATCACAGCAGCTTCCTGTGAGCAATGACCCATGGAACCATGGAATCAAAAAATCAGGGAATCACAGGTTGGTGTGGGTTGGAAGGAACCTTAAAGCCCATCCACTCCACCTCTGCCATGGCAGGGACACCTCCCACTATCCCAGGCTGCTCCCAGCCCCAATGCCCAACCTGGTCTGGGACACTTCCAGGGATCCAGAAGCAGCCACAGCTTCTCTGGGCACCCTGTGCCAGGGCCTGCCCACCCTCCCAGGGAACAATTCCTTCCCAATATCCCATCCGTCCCTGCCCTCTGGCAGTGGAAGCCATTCCCTGTGTCCTGTCCCTCCATCCCTTGTCCCAAGTTCCTCTCCAGCTGTCTTGGAGATGCCCTTCAAGAAGACGAATGTGACAGAACTAGGACAATTGGTGACAAGAGGGGACACCTGTGCAGCTGAGAGACCTCCCGTGGCAGATGCTGTGAGAGCACAGTCACAGCTGCTTCCACCACACAGAACTCAGTTATTTGGGTAAGTTTCAGTGTGGGCAAATGAATGACTCAGCATTATTCCAGAGAACAGCAGAACAGCTCCATCTCTAATAGAAACAACTCAAATCAATTAACAAAGGCAACCCTGAGTAGCTCACTTGCAGGTATTTAATATGAATTGCTCCATGGAACTGATAAATCTTTAGAGAAGAGGCAATTAGCTCTACTGCAGCTCAGTAATTACTGACTGTAACACTCTCCACGATATTTCAGTGGAAGCTGGAGAACAGAACTGCCAGAACTGGCAGCAGCGAGGGCAGCAGGACCTGCAAAAGCAGCTCAGCCCTGAGAACAAAACCACCCAGCACTAAATGTGTGCCCATGTGCCCAGGAGCTGCACTCACTCCTTGGATGCATTTTGACCTGCAGGAATCAGGAGCACATTTGCCAGCAAATGTGAGTTTTTAAAGTTGCCAGATAAGATTTTCTTATTCTTTTTTTTCTTCCATTGGGAAAATAAAATTAACTAGCCCAAACTGGTAGTGGCATCTACCACCCAGATGGGAGCTTTCCTTGGGTCCATGTTCTGGCATCTTGGTGGCCAGGATTTGAGTGTGAGCAGAGGTGCTTTGCTCACAGTCCTGTGCCGTGAGCTCTGGAATGAGCAGGGACGTTGGACCAGATGATTCTTCCAGCTTGACCCATCCTGGGATTCCCTGAGAGTGAAGAAGGTGCTGGAAGCTCAGCCCCTTCGTCATGGAGAAGCTGTCTGAGCTGGCCAATGGAAATGCAGGAGAGCTTCCAGTGCTGGAAAACTGCACAGGATTTTACATTTTCAGCCCATCTGGACTGGACAGCCAGAACTGGTATTACTGTGGGAAAGATGCTGCATCCAGCTGCAGCCCAAGTACACCATCCCCCTGGATGGAACATTTCCACTACTTTCCTTGGAAGCATCTTTTATCCTTAGGCAGCTGTTGTGCTCCTGGCTCTGGTCTGGGGTCACAGGCAGCGCATGGATGATGGTTTGTAGTTGTCCCTCAAAGAGAATCTTATTCCCACACCGTGCTAAAGGGTCCAGTTGAAGCACTGGAGCAGGAAGTTGTGTTCCAATGTTTTGTTTCTGGTTGCTCATCTTCTGAAGGGACTTTTTGAAGTTGCCTTATCAGTTTTGCCTTGCTCCTGTCTCTTCAGGAGCACCCTGGTGAGTGGAGTCTTCTCGTCCCAGTCCACTTGAGTGCATCCAGCTCTGCATTTGCAGGAGACCTGTGACACTGCAGGAGAACAAGTCCTGGAAAACCAGCTTGGCCTTGCCTGGGCTGTTGTGAGGTGTATCCAGGATGGTCCATGAGATTCTTTTCCCTGCAATCAGTGTCACCTGAAGGACTTGTCTTCTGAGAGCAGTGTCTTTGGCAGGGAATCAGCCTGAAGGTGAGCAGGCTGCCAGGATGAGCTTGGTAAGAATCATTTCTCTGAGGGAAAATGGGTCTTGGTGCTGCTGCAAACACCCCTGGGGAGTATCCCCTGTGCCAAGTGTCTCTGTGAGCTTGGCCCTGCCTCCCTCCAGCCTCCTTGGTCAGCATTTCCAGTGCTGCTGGGGAATGGGGATGGCTGCAGGGAGGGTAAAGCAGCAGGGCCCTGTTTGCACCACATCCTGCACAGGCCAGAGCCATTCCCAGAGATGAGGAGAACTCTGCTCAGGCTTCACCTTGCTGTTCCAGCCCTGGCTCATTGGTATGCTGCGAGCTGGGCACAGAAATGAGTGGCTTAAATGCAGCACCATGCAAGGAATATATTAGAGAGACTCGCCATGGAACAATGTCCCTGTAACTGGGCAGCACAGAGCGCACAGACCTCACCCCTGCCTGCTGCACTGACTGCTGAAAACCTGCCTGACTTGGGGACAGTCTGCTCAATGGAATCTCTGAAGTGCAAAGAGTGAGACACCTCTGTGATGGGCACAGAGGGCACCAGATTTAACCTGGATTATGTCCAGTGTTGGTACCAGCTCTCTGGCAAGGCAGGGCCTTCAGTATGAGAGCTCTCCACACACAGGGCAGGCTCTGCTTGGGTGCTGTGTGTCTGGGAGCTGGGCAGTCTGTGCATAATCCCTTCCCCACAGAGAGCCCTGGGCTGTCAGAGCTGTGCCTGTACTTTGGACACATCTTCAGTGCCATCCCTTCTCCAGAGAGTGGAAAGGGTTCTTCCTGGCCTTAGGCCCGGGGAACAGTGGCTGCCAGGATCCAGGCCCAGGCCCTGTTTCACCAGGTGAGGGTGGCTGAATTCCATGGAGGAAACCCCTGCAGCCCCAGGGATGGGAGCAGCCAGTGCTGAGGAGGGGACTGCTGCCTGCACACAGGGAGCAGGGGCTAGATGTCCTTGGGGAAGGTGCCAGGGAGTCAGGAGAGGGAGCTGGGGGTGCTGCTGGGTACAGCTGGCAGGATCTGTGCATGCAGGTACAGGAGCGGCTGATGGACTCTAAGGTCCTGAGGACAGTGAGAGTTTCAGCACAGAACAGTGGCAGGGATGCTCAGATGTGTGCAGCAAAGCTCCTGCAGGAAGAAACCAGAGAGGGGCAGGGGCAGAGCTGTGTGTGAGGGAGGGTCTCAGGAGCAGAGGCAGGACAGAAGCCATGAGGTGAGGTTGGAGGGGGAAGGACCCCCATGCTGTGGCTGTGGACAAGGGAGACAGGGGCTGCAGGGACAGGGCAATGTGTGTGCTGTGCCTCAGCCAGGGCACACAAGGGACACAGGGCCTGCTTTCCACATCTGGTTTGCCCTAGTTGTATTTATTAAGAAAGCATGCAGTCACTTTTTCCTTTTGCATTCCCTCAGTTGTACTCTTAGCAGCTTCCCCCAGCTCAGCCACCTGTGACATCCTCACACACCAAAGGCACTTCTCAGAGGAGCTGGGAGGTGCTGCAGGAGTCTGGAACTGCAGGTCCTGTGGGTGCCAGGGGTGTGGATCCAGCTGGCTGTGCCTACCACAAGGAGCTGGGCTTGGGTGACTCTGGGGTGACTCTTGTAGGGATGAGGTGATCTATCTGAAATGTGTCCTTTGTCCCAGGAGGTGTCCTAAGAGGAAGATGTAAGTTGAGTTGACTGAGGTCCTTCAGAAAAAATGTGCCAGTTTTCCCTCCCACAGCAGCTGGGCCTGTCCAGATGTGCCTCACCTGTCCCAAACTCTGCTTGTTCAGCTGAGGAAGGTCCTCATGAAGGCCATTGCCCTGGGCACACAGGTGATAGAGGGCAGAGGCATTGTAGGCCTGGCCCACTTCTGCCTCTTCCCATTCCTTACCAGCCAGGCTGTCTTCTCCTGGCTGAGAAGCAGCTGAGGGCACTGGGTTTGTTCAGCTGAAGCAGAGCACACTGAGAGCAGAGCTCACCAGGGTCTGCAGCTCCTCTGAGGGCAGCTCTGATCTCTGCTCCTGGGACAGGGACAGGAGCAGGGA
>VRYO01002581.1:6289149-6316263 GCA_009812075.1 Sialia sialis | reverse complement strand
AGGGCGAGGCAGGGCAGGACAGGGCAGGGCAGGGCAGTGCAGGGCAGGTGGAGCCAGCAGCACCGGGGCTCTCATCAGCCAAGTGCCAGCCCCAGTGCACGGTGAGCACTCCGCGGTTGCTGGAACAGGCCAGAAGATGTAGCTCTTTGGCACCTTTTGTGACTCCACATGTCTCTGAAGCCTCCCTCCCACTGCTGCAGCACTCCCTGATCAGAGCCAGGCAGCACAGGCTGCAGAGACAAAAATAGGCTGAGATCATGAACCTGGCAAAAGTTTCCAGACGAGTTTTACTCCAGTTTGAGAGGAGATCTGGGGCTGAGCACTGAGAGGTTTCTTTTCCTTTCACAGGGGATTTAAACTGATCGCACCAAGCCCTCCCATTAGCCACCGATGTGATTAATGTCTCCTGTATTGTTACAAAGTGATTCCACACTGTAGATATTTCTGAGTGCCCCTTGAATTTATTATTTCCTTGTCCCAGTTGCTATTGGTGACAGCCTTGGTAAAATCCCTAGCAACATATAGAATGCAACATACATGGAAATTAGTTGACTACTTATCAGTATTATGGTCATAAAAGGACCTATTTATTAAATATATGGCTTAAGTGACACCTTAGCAGCCAGAGGTACTAAATGACATGGGTAACGTTCATTTGTATGTTGGTACATTGGTATGATAGTGCTCCAGCTACACTGAACTTTATTACCAACATCAAATTAAGATATATTGTGGGTAACGTCATTAGGGCTGCTTGGACTGAACTGAATTTAAATAATGTCTTTAAGATGCAGATTTTTTCCAAAGCTTCAAAACACTCCCCAGCTAATCCCCTGTGGCCCAGAAGTGCCAGCCATGAGCAGGAGCCTCCACTCAGAGGAGTGCCCTGATTTAATGATGTCCTTCTGCTGAGATGAGCTACGGGTCCTGAGCAAGACCTGCAAGATGCTGCCACACTGAATAAAAATTCCTGGGGTGCAAGATGAGTGTTTTTGTGGAGATGAATGGAGATCTCACTGCTTAACTCATCACATGAAAGGTGCCAAGATCACAGGGAGAACATTCCTGGTTTGGGAAGCTCTTTAATGCCAGAGAGAGAACATGGGGACTGGAATTTGGGAAGACACTTGTGGCAGGCAGTGGAGAGAACTGCTGGAAGCCAGGAAAGCTTTTCAGCACTCAAGCAGCAATCAGATGGTTTTTCTACAAGAACCACCGTAACTGAGACAGGAGTTATGGAGTGTGAGGCAGGAGTCACAGGGTGAGATTCTTCAGCTGAACTTATGGGCTTAATTTTAAAATTTCAGATTGCTGATAACAATCACCAGCTGATGACAGATGTGCTGCAGCTGTGTGAGATGTCTGGACCCTGATCTTGTCGGTCCCCATGGAGAGAGAAATCAGCATCTTCTTACGGGGTCTGCCATGGGAAAGAACTGGAATGTCTTCATGTAAACCCGGCATCCTGGCACCCCTGAAGCTGCTCCAAAATGCTCTTGATTTCTGCACACTTCTAGAGCTGGGGACTCCACCACTGCCTTGCAACCTGTGCCATTGCCTGACCACCCTCTCTGTGAAGAAAATTTCACTCATAGCCAGGCTGAACCTCCCCTAGCACAACTTGAGGCCATTTCTTGCAGTTGTGTCAGTTGTTAGCAGGGAGGAGAGAGTGACACCAAATGAAACCCCTGAAGGGTGGAGAGCAGGAATGTTGCAGAGAGCAATAAAGGGTGGGGTTCTGGGCTACTGCTGGCACTGTGCAGTGGTACAGAAATGGGACAAGGGCAGCAAACACACAGTCTCTGCTTGCCCCTGGGATGTGTCTGCATCCCTAACCTTAAAAACCCCTGTAAAGCTGAATTAAGATCTTCTTTCAATTGCTTTTCACAGTTGGTTTTGGCCTGGCCTCCTGAAACCTGGCAGAAGCTCCTTGGAGAGCTGGAGGTTGAGGAGGGGCTGGCAGGGCCCTGACTGTCCCAGCAACAGCCAAATCTCAGAGACCCAAAATTCAACAAATTAAATCAAACAGAGACCAGGTATTCAAGAATTTTAGTTTCTCTTCTGGAAAAGCTGCCCTTGACATGGGTTTATACAAAACCCTTCTCCAGAGCCTGGTCCATGACTTGGTTATGTCTATAAAGGTTCAGTGCTTATCGGTCACAGAAATGGCACTGCTCATCCTGACCCTCTCCAGGGGAAAGGAGCAGGATCAGAGCCTTCCTCTGCTTGACTTCAGCTTTTGAAATCAGTCTGGTTGAACAATGGTCAGTTTGAAGCCACACACAATGCACATGATTAACATTACTTGGGATTTTCTGTACCCAAAACCAGAGCTGCCAACACACAGAGCCTTATCACAGCCTACCTGCCTTTGCCTTCAGCTGCAGCAGGAGCCTTGGAACCTTGAAGTGAGGTCAGATGGGCTGGTAAGAGACTCATGCTTTGGGAAGGGATCCACCCTTGCTCTTCATCTGGCTTCTGACAAGTATTCCCAAAGAATGGGAAGGTCTCGGCACGGGCTGACAACTCATCTCACCTGTGTCCTACAGCAGTGGACCCAGTGCTGTGGGTCTCATGGCACAGGATTGTAGATTTGTTCAGGACTGCAGATTCCCCGGAGCAGAGCTGCTGCATGTCTGGGCGCTGCTGTTCTGCAGCTGGAACATGCTCACTTTGCTGCCCTTTGGTGTGGGAGAGCTGCCAGCTCCCACAGGAGCAAGGAATTCACAAGGAGAAAAAGCTAAATATTTGTAATCCTTCTAAAAGCAGTCTCTGTACTTTGGGGCTGGGTTCAGGGTTTTCAAGGTCCAGCCTCTCTTTGGAAGCAGTGATTTTGCATTCCACAGCGGGGTTTCTGATAACATCTCAAGATTGTTGTTGAACTCCTGCTCCTCATCATGTTCTGCAGCCACAAGGGCACTGACCTGAGGATTACAGAATCAATAATGTTGGAAAAGACCTCAACAACCATTGAGTCCAACAGTCTGAGTCCAACTGTCAACCCCTCCATCTCCACACCTTGGTGTGAGGGGGAGCTCTGTGAGCCAAGTGTGGGACCACTAACAGGGCTCCTGAGGACGTCCTGTGACAATACCTGAGCCTGTTGGATCCATGTTTACAGGAAATCAGCTTTAAAATGCACGTCCCTTTCTCCCTGAGCCTGGCTGCCAAGCAGCAAGGCCAGGGCAGGGTCCCCAGCTGGCCCCACACGCGGACGTGGTGCAGGCTTGGTGCTGCTCATTCCGCTCCAGGGTGATTATTTGTGTTCCTTATGCCAGACCTCATTGCATCCACGAGCTGCTCTGCCTCTGTTTATTACATGGCCATTTGCACTTTCTGTTAATGTGCATTTGTGATGCAAGAGGCGTCCCTGCCCAAATTCGAGGCTTCTGCCGGCACGTCCATCAGCCGGCGTGGGCAGGGATGGGGATGTGTGGGGTATGTACAGCAGCTGCTTTGCCTGTCAATTGCAGAGACCTAAAAGCACAGTGAGCTGTGCAGTCCTGCATGTCTGCCTCACCAAGGGCAAGAGAGCAAAATGTTGGTAACATCTGGTGTGGAGATATTCACCTGTAAAAGTCAGAGAATCTGACTTGGGCAGGGTCCTGCCCAAGGAGCTGATGGAAAACCCCGCTGCTGAGTGTAGCAGCCTGGAGGGAGTTAGAGAGTGGCTGTGCCTCAAACACTGATGGCCAGGGAACTTAGAAGAGGATGTGCCTGGAAAGGGGCTGTACAGAGGTGGGGCAGCTCCTTTCTGAACCAATTTTCCTGCTTAGGTCATGGTGACCACACAATGCTAGTGCCAGTGCAGAAGGGGAGTGGGCAAGATCAATGGAGAGGCATTGAGATGACCAAAATACCCTCAAAGCCATCTAACCCATTTCCAGACAGGTCCAGAAGAATAGGATGAACATGTTTACCATTTATATGATGAGTAATCCCAGTGTAGGCAAATCTTCTCTATAAAAAAGTGCTGCACAGAGCCAGGTGGTGCCCTTGGACTCCCTGTGGGCTGGATTGATGCTGAACCTAGGGCTGGTGATCTCCTTTCCTCTCCTCTCTGCTCTCTTTCACTCTCTCCTTCTTCCCTTTCTTCTTTTGTTCTTTCATTTCTCTTCCTGCTAAAAGACAGGGACACAACAGACCAGCTTCTCTGTCTTATTTGCTAATAAACCTACAAAACTTTGTAAGCTTTTTTTTGTTTTTTTGGCCTCTTCTAGCTTTTGCCATTTTTTTCAAACGTGGGTGTCTCTGAATCTTGGGCTGCCTTCCTTGTAGAAATGAGATGTGGGACTGTGACATAGGAGTGTCACAGGGTGACACAAACACAGGATGAGGATTGTTCTAGAAGAGGTGACAGCTTGGACTCCCCATTCTAATGTTGGTTTTTCTCCCTTACTCCTAGAAAATACACAGCTCCCAATCCTAGGCACGGCCTAGGCCTAAGCGTTCCCTGCTGCCCCACCATATTTCACACATTTCAGTTCTCAGGAGTTTTGCACAAATTAAAGCAGCTGGATTATCTCACAGGGGACGAGGCAGAGATTGCTGACTGTGGTTTTATCCCTGTGAAGGTGGTGAGATCCAGCAATGCATGGACAGAGCTCCAGACATTCCTGGCAGCCCTCCCTGAGAGCTGCAGCTCTGGCAATGGAATGTGGGAATTCAAGAACACAGCTCTGGGAAAAATGGGTGCTGGGATATTCACCTGACATCATCAGGGTCATCCCACCCCACTGATGCTGGGAGGCCATGAGAACTGGAGCTGCTGCCTGCAATGACCTGAAAGGAGGCAGGAATCAGGCTCAGCTGCCAGGGAACAGACAGGAACGGCCTCATGTGCCAGAGGAGGTCTATGTTGTACACCAGGAAAACCTCCCTCACTAAAAGGGTGGTTAAGCCTTGGCACAGGCCCGTGGTGGAGTCACCATCCCTGGAAGTGTTCAAACAAGCAGATGTGGCACTTTGCATTGTGGTTTGGTGGGCCTGAGCTGTTTGGTCAAAGGTTGGACTTGACGATCTTGGAGGTTTTTTCTGGCCTGGATGATCCCATGATTCCCACAGGCAGGAATGGACATAGGCAAGCACATCCTGGAATCGGGTCCTCATTAATCCAGAGCCCTGTAATGGCTCAGCTACAAACCTCCCAATGGCTTTCTGATTATATGAATATAAACAACATCCACAAACTCGTGCTCATTAATGAACAAGATCTTAGAGAGGGGCCATTCAATGCACAGAGCAATTAACACAGCAGTTGATTAAAGCAGCTTGAGGATAAGTTCTATGAAGAATTCAATATTGCTGCACTGCTTCATGTAGAGGCTTGGCAGAGGCATAAAATCATGACAAATGTGACCTGTTAGCATCAGGAATTCAGAGCCCCTGGAGAGGCAGGAATTGATCCATCCCTGTGGCTCCCCCAGTCCCCAGGGACATTTAATCATTGCTCTGCAGAAGGGCCAAGTGCTGGGGTGATCCCCTGCTTGCAGATTCACAGCACCTTAAACCCGTCCCCTCAGCCCATCAGGTATCCAGGAGGTGCCCTCTGTGGGGAGGCAATTTCTGTTAGGATGCAGCAGCCCATGGAATTGGGGATGTTTCCCAGAAAACAGCATGAAACCTCTCCCAGGCCCAGCCATGGTCTGTCACTGCTTGGATGTGCAGTGGAGCTGCTCCTACAAAGCAGAAGGAAGGCTCTGCACACCCCTCCTATCCTGGGAAGAAGAAAGGGATTTGGTCAAGGAATGGAGGGAACGAGTGACCTCAGTGAGGCTGAGCACAGAGGCACTGCCAGACCTCTGCATCTCACACACTCTGGGCTTTCACCCTGGATTAAAGCAGCCAAACACAGGAGGATGTGCTTGGGAAGGTGGGCCATCCCTGCCTCGGGTCAGAGCATAAAAGAGGAGAGTGAGAGAAAAGAGTCACAGAAACATCGAATACTTTGAGTTGGGAGGCATCTTAAAGCTGATCCAGCTGCTTCTGTGTCAGGGATTGGAACAGGATGAGCTTTGAGGCTATTTTCAACCCAAGACATTCCATGATTCTGTGTCCCCAGGTGTGCTGCAGGGTTCCAGGCTATCTCTCACATGGCACCTCAGCACAGCCACATCTCTGGGAATGTGACAGGGATGCTCTGTGTGTGTAGGGTGAGCCTGTTCCAGTAACCACAGGCACTTTGCTGGGCAGGACAGGCACAGCAGCTCCAGGGCCTTGTGGACACTACTGAAGGCTCGTGGAGAAACCTAATCTGTTTTTCCCAGGTTGTTGACTTTTCTCAGCTCCAGCCTGGATTTTTCCCAGGCTGGGGATCTTTCTCAAAGACAAAACAAGGGCAGGATAAAAGAACTACACAGATGGACACCTGGTGTTGACCACCAAGCCCGAGTGTCTCGTGATATTTTGTAGATAGCATGTTTTCAAAGAGGCGCTGTCCTCTTTGACCAATGAGTTTTTTCTACCTTGTTTGTCGTGATCTCCTTTATCCAAAGCCATGACTTTTTCAGTAAATTGCTCTTTCTTCCTGCACGCAAGAGAAGCCATATTGCTGCGTTCTTTTCGCCGCTTCCTAGCTATGCAGCAACAGTGCCTCAGTTTCCCTTTCCAGGGGATAGAGGTGGCATCTGGTCCCTGCCCTCTGCTGAGTGCTCTGGGTCCCACAGAGGCTCTCACCTGCCCTGAGCTTTGCTGCTACTGTGACTGCTAGGAAGGAGAGGAGCCTCATTGTCCTAGGAAAACACTGCTTTCATTCAGAGCCTGGAGCATTTTCCAAAAGTAATTAACTGGAAGAAGCTGCTAATTAAAAGATCTGGTGCCTACAGAAGTGTTTGGCAGAGATGGGTGTTACCTAGCTGAGTCTGACATGCTGAGATACAATACTTGAGCTGCCACCAAAGCTGGCCTCTGCTGCTGCCCAGTCCATCCCAGCAAGGTCTGAGCCGCACAGACTGGGCCCTGGGACAGCATCTGCAGGAGCTTGGTCTCCTCTGCTCTGTCTGGGAGCTGGTTGATGTCTGGCTGTTGAGCCTGATATGAGGTTGCACCACAGTCCTTTTGGTCCTGGGGAGCTGGTTACCCATCCCTCAGCCACAGCGTGTACCTGGGGCTTTGTTCCCACACTTCTGAGCAAGAGCAGGGAGAACATTGCGCAGAAAAACCTCTCTCTCAACCCAGACCTGACCTGCTGAACAGCAGCTGATCAGGGAGGCAGGAAACGTGCCCTGGCCAAAGCGGGGGACAGTGACCAGCTCTGCCAGGCAGTTTTGAGGACTCGCTGTGAGAGCTGGGCCTGGCTTAGATGTGGCACTGCTCCTCCCCACTGTGGTTACCTGTTACTACCCAGGCTTTCAGCTCCACTCTTACAGCAGCAGTTCTCCAACGAGGTCTGGTGTGTTCCATCCCCCTGAATGGAGAACCAGGAATGCCTTCTGCAGTGTAAAGAGATCCATTCTGACCTTTCTGGCTGTGACAAGCCCTGTCCCCTGCCCTGGGTGTGTGTCGCACTGTTGGGCTCAGCATGGACCTGTTTATCTCCAAGCACACCTTGGCTTTGCACCACTGGCTTTCCCCAGGACCAAGCTGGTTGGCTCTGACCTGACAAAGCTGAAGGAAGCAGCTTTCCCCCTCTGAAGTGGCAGCACAGCAGAGATTATGTCTGGCAAAGACCCTGCAGACACCAGGAGGTTCCACAAGATTCACACACTGCAGGAAGGTCCCTCAGGTGCCTGGCTGATCTCAGCTGTTCACAAATAATCCAGCCAGGAGAGAGGGAGGGAAGACCCCGAGGGACAAGGATCTCTGGGATCACACAGAATTACATTCTGCTGCTCTGGTGTGAGCAGTCGGAGCTGCTTTTAGCAATCAATAAAGTGTTAATTTGCATTGTCTTTAGTGCAACTGCCGGTGGGCGCATTGTCACTCACCTGCTACAATCAATAGTCTGAGCTCCAGAGCACTGGAGACAGAGTTGGACTTCTTTTGTTAGCTTCGTTTTTTTAACACCAGGCAGTTTTACAGCTCCTGAAGTGAGAAGGCTGTGCCAGGGAAGGAGGAGCACTGGTATTGGAAGGGTGGGCAGGGGTGGCCCTGGAAGGGATCTGCAAACACTTGCCAGAGCAGCTGGTGGTGCCACGGGCACAGAGCCCAAAGACATCCACAGGTGCCAGCCCAGGGCAGGGAGGGCATGTCCAAACTGTGGTGCTTGTCTCAGCACCTCATGTGCCCCTCGGGAGGAGCTGCAGCCCCAGGATGCTCTGAGCTCAGGCCTCAGAACAAACCCAGCTCCTTCAGCTGCTCCTTTACAGCTTCCCCTTGAGACCCTGTGCTTGGTAATGCTCTCCCCATGTCACTCTGGGCATGGCTCTGGTGCCACATTTCTGTTTTTCCTGGCTGTGCATGGGTCACTGCCAGGCATGAGGAGCATTATCCTCTGTACCACATCCAACAGCTCTATTATGTCAGCCACCATCTTTGGGACAAGTGTGACCTCCTTGGGGATGCAGACAATGCTGCTGGGATGCAGAGAGACTGCTGGGGTGTCTGAGGAGCTGCTCCTCTCTCTGTGCTGGGGCTGAGGGAAGCCCCTGCCTCCCTTGGCTCCCCCTGTGCAGCTGTTCCAGGCACTGTGACTCTGAAAGCTCTTCCCAAGGCTCTGCCAGGGCTGTCCTGCCTGCCTACGGAGGGGCTGGCAAACCCCAATCCCTGCCAGGGCTTGGCCTGGGGCTGTACCAGAGGGATTGTCCCATGGAGGACTCCCAGCACAAGGGGTGAGCACAGCTAGGACTCGGCAGAGCTCACTCCTTTTGCACACTCGTGGAATAACCTCATGACTGAAGTCCCAGAGAAGTCTTCTCCACTGATCTTTTCTTTGCCTAATGTTTTTTTCCTGCCCAGGACTGAGGGATGCTGTGTGCCTGTGGAGGCAGGGAATCCAAGCATGGAACACCAGAGGCTCTGGGGGTCCTGGGTAGGGAAGTGTTACCTGAGAAACCCTCATGGAGATGTTTTGGGCACGGGATGAGCAGCAGAAAGGCTCCCTGTGGCAGCCACCAGCCTGACTGTCTTCTCTGTGTGACAGAGTTGTGAGGAGGGACTGTTTCCTGTGACATGGGAGTGTTCCCTTCAGGGTGGCATCTTGAGTGGTCCTGGCTCTCTAAAACAGTCCAGAAATAAAATTAGGATTATTTGAATTGAACCTTGATAACTGGACTACTCTGAGCTGGGTTTTTCCTGCAAGTGCAGCTAACACAGCCCTCCACATGAGCTGTATGCACACACCTCTCTCCCGTTCCTTCCCTCTCCTCTGCCCTCCCACCCTCTCACACACCTCCTGGAGCCCTGCTCAGTTCTTAGAAAGATCACCTAGATCCCTCAGTCCAGCCTAAGCTTCACAAATCATGGCTAGAGCAGATCATCTCTTACCTCTGAAAAAGACCTCAGTGAATTCCTGCCCCCTGAACAGAAATCAGCCTCGTCCCTTGGTCCTTTCCAGAATGATGTGGTGGTTCCACCTTCTCCTCTCCAGGCCATCTCCCTGCTCTGCTGGTGGCAGGGCTGTGCTCCAGACATGCTGGCACCAGGAGGGTGGCACTGTTACTGCTTCTACCTTGGCTTTAAGGACTCCCAAATGTCTCCAGTGATGAAGGGGATAACTCTGTGAACACATGCGGGGGGACCTGGAGTGTGACAACAGCAGAGGAACTGTTTAGGGCTCAGGAGCATGACTGGAGGCTCTCTGTTCCTGCTCTTGGGTGGTTCTGTGCTGTGCCAGCAGTGGAGTTCCCATCCCAGAGCTGCCCAGCTGAGGCTGCTCAGCACGGGAAGCAGGAGCTGACACCTTTGGGCTGGAGCTGTGCCCAGACAGGGCTAATCAGGTGGCAGGAGGGATTGTCTGGCCCTCCTCTCCTGCCATTCTCTCTGTGTATCACTGCAAATTTCACTGAAGTGACTCCAATTTACTCCTCATCAGGGACGGAAGAGTCAGCTCTTGCATTTTGAGCTGTAGTAAACTATTTTTAACAACCACGGCATTCATCATGAAAGGCTCTCTGTGTCCTGCTACAAGGAAGGAAGGAGTGAATAATGAATGAACACAGAGCTGTGCTCATCCCTGCCTGAGCCGGCCAGGGGAGTGGGCTGGGCAGGCTCTGGGGCTGCAGGTGTGCAGGGCAGGCTGGGGAGTCACATCCTGGCAGCTCCAGCACTTCCAGGAGCCCTGGCTGCTTCATCCAGCCCTGCACAATGCCAGCCTTTCACTGCTCTGCCCCTCCTGCTTTGGAGCTTGGATCACAAGGTGCATTTAAGCTCAAAGGTGAGGCCTTGGCCTTGCTTTGAGCTGGGTTTGGGGTTGTTTTGTCTCCCTTTACCCTGGATGTCACCAGGGGCTCGCCAGGCATTCTGGACTTTTGGCCCTGGTTACCATCACTGCATCTGCTCCTCTTGCTGGGGTATGAGGCACCTTCATATCGTGTCCTGGGCTTGCATGCCCCTAAAACCAGCCCCACTTGACCCCACATCCCTGGCAGCTTGGGATTCCTGGAGCCCTGAGGGGAGATCCCTGCTCCTGGCCCTAAATCTGTGCCCCACAGTGGCCCCAGGCTGACCTCCACATCCTGCAAGACCTTGGGACAGGTCACAGCTGTGACATTCCCTGCACCTGTAGTGACTCCTGAGCACTTCAGTGGGGTTTTGGACAGGCTTCGGGGACTTTATTTATCGGGTGTGCTGCCTGCCTGCAAGGACTGTGCAGAGCCAGGAGCTGGACTCCATGATCCTGGTGGGTCCCTTTCAGCCCAGGATACTCTGTGATTTTATGATTCTATGATCCCGTTTCAAATATTGTTTGCTCGATGAGCAAAGGCAAGCAGACTCCCTTGCAGTGCTCTGAGCAATGTGCCCTTTTTAAGGGCTGGGAGAACTGATGGTGCAGAAGGCTTTGGAATGCTTTGCCTTGCCTTGGATCGCTGCCTTGGATCGCTGTGGCAGCTGAGCTCCAGGTGTTTGGAACAGGAGCCTTGCCCAGGTGCTGCCCTGAGCTGTGGCCATGCCCGGGGTGTGGCACTGGTGACAGAAACCCTGCTGTGCCCCCAGGGATGATGCCCTTCAGCCAGGCTGGGTTGCTGAGATCTGCAGGCCCATAAGTGATCCAGGTCAGGTACTGATGGGCCCGGCACCAGCTCCTGTGCAGGGGATGATGAATGGCCACACTGCAGCTAATGAGGGCGGGCATTATTGGGTTATAAATCAATTCAGTGGCTCTGAGGAAGTCCAAACCACAGGAAGAAGCCATGAAGAGAGAGAGCAACCAACACTGTCTGGGGAAGAGTGGGAACCATCATGTGCCCTCAGCCATGAGGTTTTCCTGGAGAGCCAGCTGTGACCCTCTCTGGTGTGACAGTGGTGGCTGAGGGAGACACCTGCTGTGCTCTCTGGGGTTTGGGGGTTTCCAGCTGGGAGCTGCCCCTTCCCAGAGATGAATCCTGCTCTTCCTGTGCAGTGATTGATTTAGGTGGCCAGAGCTGGCTGTGATGACTGTTCCCAGGGACTGGCAGTCCAGATGCACATCCAGATGTGTCCAGAGAGAGAGGAGACCTCACCAGGGGCAGCAGCTCCTCTGAGGGCAGCTCTGATCTCTGCTCTGTGAGCAGGGACAGGAGCAGGGAAGAGCTGGAGCTGGGCCAGGGCAGGCTCAGGTGGAGCTCAGGGAAAGGTTCTTCCCTCCCCCAGAGGGTGCCCCAGGGAATGGGCACGGCCCCGAGGCTGCCAGAGCTGCAGGAGCTGCCAGGGATGGACGGGGGGGATTGTTGGGGGGTCTGTGCAGGGACAGGATGATCCTGTGGGTCTCTTTCAGCTCAGGATATTCTATGATCCTGTGATTCTGCAGCACCAGGGTTTCCCATGTGACAGACTCCTCTCTTCCAGGAGAATGTTGGAGGGGCTCATGGGTCCCTGTGAGCTCAGGCCACAGCAGGGTCAGCTGGTGGATACTGGTGCCTGCTCAGGGGATTGGGATGGTTTGGACTCTTGTGACCCCTCTCCAGGTCCCTGTGTCAGGACACCTCCAGCCTGTGCTGCAGGGGCCAGCTGGGAGCATGTCCCTGGAATGCTGGGTGAGGTCCATTCCTGTCCCACCACACATGGCCAGGCCAGGAGAATCCTCAGGGACCTGTGTCAGTTCTACCCACCCACCCTGCAACCTACAGCCTGACAAAACCTCAGTGTCCAGGACATCTCCTGTGTCCAAACTCAACATTATCCTTGCTGGGAGAAGGCAATCTGACCATGAGAGTTTGACTCCTGTTGGTTTGCAAGAGGCTCCGGCTGCCTCCTGTGCCCAGTGTGACATGGGGATGATGGCAGAAGAGAGGACAATGGGCCCAATACCGTTCTTGGGCAGAGATGTGGCCCAGCCTTGCTGTGGTGCTGTGAGGACCAAAGGTGACAAGGACAGGTGCCTCTCCCAGGCTCCCTGTGTGCAGCAGCTGCAGGATCACCTCTGCCTGAGCCACTGCAGAGTGCAGGGGCAGGCAGGTAAGTCCAGCTCCCTTCAGCAGGCACGTCCATGCACCTTGCATCCATCACAGGACAGTCCTCCCACAGCAGAACCCAAGTCTCCTAAGCAGAGATGAGAACATGAAGTGTACAACCTTTTCTTCCTGAGTTGGTTTTCAATCCAGTGCTCTTTAGAGCAGGAAAATTTTCCAATTTGGGACTAGTGAGTTGTGGCAAGGAACCACTTCTCTGGGAGTCACATGGCTCCTGTGCTACTCACTGTCCTCTAAGTTCTTGTTTTGCTCTGTGTGGACAAAGCTCCAAGAAAACAGCAGTGCAGCATTTTCTACATTCTAATGAGCTGCTTCCTAATCGTTCTCTAATGAGCTGTAGCAAACAGCAAGGCAGCCTTGTTTACTTTAATCTCTTTAACTACAGCCTATCCTAGAGGCAAGGCAGCTCAGGGGACAATGAGTGGACTTGAGGCTGGGCAGACACCTCGGGGATCTGGTGTCTCTGGTGCAGGTCTGGAGATGCCAGCATGGGCATTAAACCATGGGCTGCCTGAGCTGTGGGTCAGTAGGAATCAAGCTGCAAAGCTCTGCATCCTGCTCACATAGGAGATCCTGTCTGGGCTGAGATTTGGCTGCTCTTGAACAGTTAAATTTGAGGAAAACACTTTCAGGGAGCAGAGGTGAAATGAGGAGCAGACATCAGGGTGGTCTCAGGGAGATCTCACCACAGCTTCCAGTACCTTTAGGGGCTCATAGAAAGGAGGGAGACACACGGACACAGTGACAGGACAAGGGACAATGGTTTTGAACTTAGAGAGGGCAGGGTTAGGTGGAATTTTAAGAGGGATTTCTCCTTGTGAGGGTGGGGAGGCCCTGGCACAGGGTGCCCAGAGAAGCTGTGGCTGTCCCTGGATCCCTGGCAGTGTTCATGCTTGGACAGGGCTTGGAGCAGCCTGGGGTGGTGGAAGGTGTCCCTGCCCATGGCAGGCATGGCACTGGTTGGGCATTAAGGTCTCTTCCCACCCAAGCCTGATTGCATGCTCTGTGTTAGTTGTACCCATCTGTGCTGAGTGCTCAGCTCTGTCCCTGAGCCTGGTGCAGAACATCACACCCAGACAGCTCCAAACAGAGCTGCCCCTCCAGGGAAGAGCTGGGACAGAGATCCCCACAGGAGAACTTTGATGGGGCACTCAGTTTCTGGCCACATCCCAGAGGGACAGGCACTTTCCCAAAGTCCCTTCTGTGCCTGTTTTTGCCTCTGCCTGGCAGCAGGTGGTGGCTTCATTGTGCTGTCCGAGGGCAACCCTGCATTTACTGCCACTGGTTTCCAAGTTGTGCTCTGCAGAGCCCATCGGGCTCCTTTTGGCTCCAGAGCAGCATGAATGGCCCTTCCAGCAGGAGAAGGTGACAGTGGGAGGGTGACATTGAGCACCTCAGTGCCTTTTGTCCTCGTGGGTTAATAGAGGATCAATCTGTTTCATCCTTTGGAATATTAAGGAAGCCTCCAGAGTGGATGCAAACTCCATAAGAGCTGAGCTGTGCCTCTCTTTGCCCATGTTTATGAACAGTAAGAGTTCCACCTCATCACCTAATCCTCCAGGAGGCAATTTTTCTTCTCCTGATGGAGGTCACATCCAGCCAGGGTACAAGAAATAAAGTGCTCAGCTTCCCTGCATCTGCACAAAGAGGCCCAGAAAAGGAGGCTCCACCTGCAAAATCCTGCGGGAAAGCCTTGAGGAAATGCCGGCATCTTCAGTATTCCAGTGCTGAACTTCCCACCAGGGTGAGTGCTCAGGTGATAACTCTTTGCTTTTGATCTATTGGATTTTGCAGTGTCTTTGGTATGGTGATGAGACTGCAATATCCCATAATAGATGGCTGTTTCTAGCAAGAGCTCTGCTATAATTGTATTTATGAGCAGAATACTTATAGAGGCCTTCAGGGAGCTTCAAGTGTAAAAACATTCCTATAACAACATATAGACAGCCAACAGCCAAGCAATTAATTTCTGTGCTGAGAGTGGTGTTGGGGGCTCTGTCCTGTTTTAGAACATCCATTAAAGCTGCAGAGGCTGTGCTGATAGCCATGGGGAGCTGGACATTTGCTCATTCCTCTGTGCTTTGTGTGTCTAAAACTGCCTTGAAATAAAGTTCACTAAAGCTAAAGGAGACCACTGAAGTTCTGGTGTGTTCTGGGGGAACCACAGATTTTTGTCACAGAATATCCTGGAAGGGATCCACCAGAATCCTCCAGCCTGCCCCTGGCCCTGCACAGACACCCCAACAATCCCACCCTGGGCATCCCTGGCAGTGCTGTCCAGACAAACCTTCCCTCCCAACCTGTTCTGCCAAGGGAAGAGGCAGGCACAGACCCTTGACCAGAGTGGAAAGTGGGATCCATTTTCCACACCTGATCCTGACTTGCTGAGTGTCCTCATCTCTGTTTTTCTCTTTGCTGTTTCCCTTCTCTTCCACAGAACCAAAGGAGCAGGTGGTACCATCATGCTCTAGGTCTGGTCATGGCTCCATGTTAATAAAGTCAAAAAAAATCTACATCCCTTGGCAGGAGTCTGCCTGTGTTTGTCACTGCTTTGGCTAAAAGTACCTTAATAATGGGATATTCACCTAATGCCAGTCTCCCATAGAGTGGCATTAATCAGCTTTGTTCTGCAGGGGAAGAAATTATATTGCTGTTAAAGATCACTTATTTACAGTTTCTGATTAGTAGGGTGAGAGGAAAGGAGATTGTTTTCATCATTTTATGAAAAAAAAAAAAAAAAAGAAAACCAACAGGCTCTTCAAGTAATTATGAAGTTTAAATTAAAACTCTTGAGAAAAGTTTCCATTCTGTGGATAGACTCTGTCTTGGAAAATGACAAGGACTTAGCAAGTGGCAAAGGGCCTCAAAATGCCCCTTGTAGGATTAAAAAGAAATTCTGTTGTCATAATAGAGACAGTTCCAGTATTATAAAACAAAATGTATTAAGAATTGATTTGTATCCTCCAAACACCTTGGAAGGGGTTCAAGCCTGCAAGGACAGACTCCAGAGCTGCACAGCCCCTCCCAGAGCAGATGTGCAGAGCTGAGCCTAAGCTGCTCAGCCTGGGTGTTAAGCTCAGGAGTTTTGTGTGCCCTCCTGGTTTCTCACATAGCCCTTCCTGGGTCAGGATCAGCTGGGGGAGGAAGGCACACAAATAGAAAGGGCTGGTTTAGGGTTTGGGGCTGAGCTGCTCATCCACAGAGAGAATCAAAGGTACCTGACCCCAGGTGGACACCTGAGCCATGCTTGAGGCTTTTCTCGGCCCTATTTTGGGAAAATGTGTCTTTAATAACCCCAGGTTCTTGGGTTCAGCTGGCCACCTGCAGCAACAGGATGAATTTTCCTGCTCTCTTTAGGGGAGGATGTCTCCCCTCCTCTCCTCAGTGCACCAGAATCACTGCAGCTGGAAATGCAGGGCTTGGGGTGAGCAGTGTGCTGGAGCAGCTCTGCCTTGGAGCCCTCCAGAGAGGGGTGTGTGTGTCAAGCTCTGAGCCTGGCGCCTGGCAGAGTTGTCCTGTTTACCCAGGATATGCTTTGCAAACCCACTTTGTGTTTTCATTGTGTGATAAAGAGACACAAAACATTCTTAGGGATGCTGAGAGAAACAGGAAATGAAAGTTGAGGAGAGAACAGCTGCTGGTGGTGCTTGCACTCCCTTGGCACTCCTGGTCCCTCTTTGCTGCCTCAATGACCCTGCTGGGGTGGGGTGAGCTCAGCTCCTCCCCAGAGGTTGGAATCCCATGGGATAGGAGCTCCCACCTGCATCTGCAGCATCCTGGACCTGTGAGTGCTGACCTGAACCTGATACTGGCAGCAGGACTGAGATGGGAGGCAGGGTTCTAAGAGGCCAAAAAGGTTGGGAAGGGGATGTTTGGAAGCCAAGAAGATTGAAAGCTGCTTCCTAAAGAGAGGGCCATGCTCCCTGCCCAGGGAGGGCACTGCAAGAGGGTGGCTGGGGCTGCAGGGAGTGTGGGGCACTGAGCTGGGGGAGCTGGGAGGGGAGCAGGGTGTGGAAGGGACCTGGAATGCCAGCTGGCCTTTGGCATTTCCTTGAGTTTGGTGTTGAGTTGAGTTTTTGCTTGAATTTTAGGAGTGGGGGTGGCAGAATGGCACAGACTGGAGAAATGGTGTAGGAGTGATGTCCAAATGCTGGGGAGACTGGAGGGGACAGCAGGTGCCTTCCCACCTGGGATAATAGCTTCCAACCTTGTGGAATAAAGGCTATAAATTGTGGGGTTTTTTTCCTTAAGTAATGGGGCATCTTGCAAAGTTTCACTGAGCCCACAGCAGGTACTGCCAAGAGCCAGCAGGACCTGGGTGTCTGCTGGCCAGTGATCAGCCACACTTGAGGTGGGGTTTGGGCAGCCAAAGACGTGGAATGAGACATCACCAAGGGTAAGAGGGAACCTGGCTGAACTGGGAACTCACAGCTGAGCTCCAGTGCTGAAAGAGCCCAGGTGGGACAGGGGATGGAGAGTAACACCCAACCAGGGATGGTTGGGAAGGGTAAAGCTCAGCTCGAACATGATGTCAAGGGCAATAAGAGGAGCTTCCACCAGTGTGACAGCAGCAAAAATAGGTAACAAGGAGACCTGGTTTGCTGCTGAATGAGAAGGAGGTGACTCAGTGGGGACAGAGGAGGTGGAAGGACTCCTTGTCTCTTTTTGTCTTCTCCACTGATGTCTCTCAGACCTTTGGGATTAGAGAAAACATTCAAAGAGAACAGCTCCAGTAGAGCAGGAGGGATGAGACAGGGATCTCTTGGGAAGTCTGACCCCTTTGGGTCCTTGGGGAAAAAGAGGATTCAGCTGAGGGGTGTCTTCCAGGAAAATAAAGATGTTGGTCATTGGGCCAGTGCTTGTGTAGCAGCCCAGGAAAGGCTGAGGGAATTTGCTTATTCTGGGGAAGGGAAGATTGAATCTAAATACCAACCTGCTAGTACTTATAAGGAGGTTTTGAGAAGATGGAAACAGAATCTTTACTGAGAAATTTGGTGGGAAAGTAAGAGACTGTGGTTAAAGACAGAAGTAAAGGAGGTTTTGGCAGAATATAAGAAAAGAAATACATGTAAAGAGAGTAAAAAATTGGGATAGAGCCCCAGCAGATGATGGGAGCTCCTCCTTTGAGGATGTCAAGCCCCAGCTGGACCTGAGCAGCCTGGTCTGATACAGGATACAGGTCTGGAGATGGAGTGAGGACTCCTGATGTCCCCTCCTGACTGAGTCCCTCTGTGAGGAAGCTCACAGTGATCAGGGCACTCTTTGGGTCTCTCATCCAAGGTTTAAATGTGAGCCCTGGTGTGGGGCTGCTCTGTGCCCCTCCTTTGGCTCACAGACACCCTGGGACCCCCGTGCTGGGGTCACAGCCCCGTGCCAGGCTCTGCCCTGTGTCTGCTGTGAGCACCAGCACAGCTGAGCAGAGTGCAGGTTGTGGAGGTCACTGCATCTGCAGTCTCACTTCCCGTGCCAAAACAACCTCCCCAGCACGAGCAGAGCATTGCAAATGCTTTGGAAAAGCTTCGCCTCCTTGTGCCTGTCGGAGATGGCCCCTTGGAAATGGAGCTGCTGTCCTCGTTGTCCTCTCCTCCTGGGTGTTGGCCCAGCCATTGACTTGAAATATGAGTTTGTCCGCAGGAAAATAACCAGCACTCCTCGCAGAGGGGAGGATTTTGGCACACCTGTGTCAGTGCAGCTGTGCCAGGCTGGCTGCAGATCCCGGAGGGAGCCACACCCCTCTGGCTCGTCCGGAGGGGATTTGTGCCTGCTGGGGTAGGTTTGTGCTGCTGGAGTTCACAGCTTGATGGGGCTTTTCTTGGGATGCTGCTCCAGGGCAGTCTGGGCAGAACCAGGATACAGGAGGGCATCCCTGTGTGTCACATCCCTGTGTGTCACATACCTGTGTGTCACAGCTGCCTCCATCCTCAGCTCCCAGCTGCCTGTGGTTCCCCACAGGGTCTTTGACACATGGGAGGAGCCCTGCACATCTCCAGGATGCTGCAGAGCCTGGTACCCGCCGGAGAGCCCCTGCAGGGACCTGGGAGTCGGGGGCCTTCATGAAGGGGCTCACTGAGCTGCTCCTGCTCTTCCTTGGGGGCTGCTGGGCAGGTGCAGAGCTGCTTCCACTGGAAACTGCTGCTAATTGAACCTTATTAAAAATTTATTTATGTTTCACAATAAAGCTGGAGCATTTATTCTCCCCCAGCAAAGGCATTAATTACCAACACAAATGGGCTGCACTGCCAGGGGAACAGCAGAGCTGGGGCTCTGTGGATTCCGTGACCTCGGGGCAGCCCTTCCCTCTGCTCTGCAGGAAAAGGAGCCGCCCCTGCAGCCCCGGACAGCTGCACCTGCACATTCTACTCCTCCCTCAGATTCAAACTTTGGATTTCCCATTTCCTCCAGGAAGGAGCTGAGGTGCAAGGGGATGCCTTGGCAAACAATATGTACTTTTTCTTAATAAGAGCTGACCACCTCATTGAAGCAAGATGCCCAAAGGTTGAGACCATTTAAGGGTAATAGGAAGCCCCAGGTATCCCTGCAGGATACCCTGCTGTCCTGGGGGAATTCCCTGTCTCAGGGGGTGTCCTTCGGCAATACCACACTTCAGTCCCTGGTGGAGATGTTGAAGTTTTGACACTAATGTTTTTACAGAGGTTTATTCTGTTGAGTAAAATTGCACAGTGCCAGTGCCTGAGCTTGGCAGACCTGCGGGATTTGGGACACAGGCACAGGACTGGTACCAAGACAAACAGGCCTTCATGAAATCATGGAATGGTTTGGGTTGGGAGGAACCTTAAGGCTCATCCAGTGCCACCCCCTGCCATGGGCAGGGACACCTCCCACTGTCCCAGGCTGCTCCAAGCCCCAATGTCCAACCTGGCCTGGGACACTTCCAGTGATCCAGGAGCAGCCACAGCTGCTCTGGATCCCTGTGCCAGGGCCTGCCCACCCGCACAGGGAAAAATTTCTCTTCTCTTTTATTTTAAAGATGCTAAAGATGTTGTCCTGACACACACTGCCTGAGTAAAATGCTGCTCTCCCTCTTTTCCACAAGCCCCTTTAGGCCCTGACAGGAGCTCTGAGCTCTCCCTGGATCCTTCTCCTCTCCAGGTGACATCCCCAGCTCTCCCTGCCTGGCTCCAGAGCAGAGGGGCTCCAGCCCTCAGAACATCTCTGTGGCCCCCTCTAGACCCTGTCCAAGAGCTTTATCTGTTTCTTGTGCTGAGGATTCCAGACCTGGACAGATCACTGCAGGTTGGGTCTCAAGAGCATCTTCCCTTTGGCTGATGTTCCTTCCCAGCTGTCCATGGCATTGTGGTGAAGCAAAATCTGAGTGTGGCTGCAGCTGACCAGCCATGGAGTGACCAGGTGGTTTTTCTGGTGGGGTTTGGTACTCTCTGTTCCTGCATGATGAAATCTGTGCCTGTTCTATTTACTGCAAGAACCAGAGCTGAGTCTGCAGCAGCTGCTGGGGCTAAACCTTCCCCCTGTGCAGCCTGTGCCTGTGGTGTGGGGTAAGGGAAGAGACTTTTGTCTTTTTGCTGTAGGAAACTGTTGCATTCCAAACTCTCCATTGACCTGGTACATGGTTCAGTGACTAGAATGACACAACTTCACAAACTGATGGAATATCCTGAGCTGAAAGGGACTCACCAGGATCATCCAACCCAGCTCCTGTCCCTGCAATCCCAGCCTGTCCATTCCAGGCAGCTTCTGCAGCTCTGGCAGCCTCGGGGCCGTGCCCATTCCCTGGGGCACCCTCTGGGGGAGGGAAGAACCTTTCCCTGAGCTCCACCTGAGCCTGCCCTGGCCCAGCTCCAGCTGTTTCGTCAGGAATCCAATGGCCTTTCCCAAAGGAAGGGCTTCCCCTGCACAAACACTCAGCAAAGCCTTTGCTTGTCTTCCCACAGGAGCCTGGTCTGGTGTCCCTTGGGATCTGGAACACTCCAGCAGAGCAAAGACATCCAGGATAGAGGGGTGACAGAGCCCTATGAAGTCCTCAGGCCAGGTTAAGTGACAGAACGCAGGCAGGGGGGTGTGGCATGGGCTGCTCTCCTCCATTCTCCACCCTCCACCCTCCATCCCATTTGCCACCTTTCATTGCTCTCAGAGCTGCCTCCTGCTCTGCAGCTGGAAGTGGAACCCCACAGTGCTCCACTGCATCCCAGACTGCAGCCCTGGCTGTGCCTGCTTAGCAGGCAGGGAGGGGAGGAGGATTCCTCCAGTTACACTGGCACAGGAGCAGCCGTGGGAGGGGCTCTCCAAACCTGGTTTCCAATTAGGAGCTGAGCCGTGGTACCTGTCTGGATGTGACAGGATAATGCACCTGCTAAATATTACAAGGTGCTTCTGAGATTCAATGTGACACCAGCGAAGCAGGAGCTGCAGTTTAGTCAACAATCCATCAGTTAAAAGTCTATATTTCCAATTATCTGTGGACAGTTTGCCTTCAAGGATAATTGGCTTCCCACAGCTCCTGGAACAGATGTCAGGGAGCTCCTTCTCCACCACCTGGGAAAAGCTGGAATGGTTTGTAGCATGCACTACAGGTGTCGGTGTCAGGGATTTGGGACTGTCCTGGGGCAGAGCTTTGCAGCAGCCCCTAAAGCCTCTGGGGTGCAGGTTACCCATTGTGCTGCTGAACTGCAGGACTTGGGGGCCCACACTGTGACACAGACCTGGCACAGTGTGCCTGCCCTGGGGACACTGCCAGGAGGCTTTTTTGTTTGGTGAATTGTCTCCTTGGTACAAGAGCTGATATCCTGGCAGGACATTTCACTTGTTTCCCTCCTGGATGCCACTCATGGAGGGCTGGGAGAAGAAGAGGATGTTTTATTTGAAAATGGGTGTTTAGGGAGTTGCTCCTAACAGGCCTCCTGTGCCCATGGCTGGGGCAGCCCTCAGGCCACCAGGAGACAAATCCAGCCCCACAGGTTCTGCTGACCCTTCCCTGGTCCAGGGTGCTCCCAGGAACCTCCTGCATTGTCACAGGCTGCACAGCCCAGGCAGAACTGGCAGAGGAAACTGGAAATCACAGCAGGACTGTAGAAAAATCCCAAACTCCAGTAAGGAACTGAAGCATAAGAATTTCTTTGCAAAATTTAAGTATCTGAGTGGGAAACGGGGTTTTTACTACAGCAGACTGCTGCTGTGTCTAGTGGGAATTGTCATTCATGACTCCAAGCCCTTCCCTATGGATATGATTTGTTGACTGATCTGCAGACTCCGGCAATCACGGGACCTCTTCTCCAGACCATGTCAGGGCAGCCAGTGTCACTTCTGGGAGTGGTGGGAGATGTAAACCTGCTTCAATGTGATTCCCAAAAAAGTCCACAAGAGAGGGAGGGCTGAAGGCAGCCCAGGAAGGCTCTTGTGCAGTGCTTCAGCTCCATTTCTGAATTTTAAATTTTGATATACAGTTCCTAGATTTTGTTTTTAAGATGAAAAGTGAGCAGTTTCCACAGGAGAAGTGTATTCCCTGGTGGAAAAATGCAAGCCATTTCTTTTTTAACCTTTGGGAGTAAATGGTAAGGTTTGGGGTTTTTTTCTCTAACTACAAACAGCCATTTACATCATGATGTCTGAGACTGCTCCTCCACCACAGCTGGAGAAGGCTCATTTCTGGGAGTGAGGGCTTTCCCAGATGGTGTTGGGAAGCTTATGGTGCCCCTGGGAAGGGGGATGCAGCACGGGCAGAGAGGGCTGTGGGAATTCTGGGGGACAGTGAAGGCTCCTGACCTGCTGTAGCCATGGGAAGGGTGAACATAAGGTACAAAGAGGAGTCTAGGCTGGGCATGCCCACAGGGTGTGGAGCAGCTCTAAACACGGCCTTCATTCCAAGGAATTACCAACTCCTTTGTGAACCATCTCCTGTCACATCCTTTCCCCCAGGCACAGGGGTTTAGCACAGCACAGAGGGTCTGTGATTGCCATCCCTGAGGGCAGCTGCTGGGCTGTGCTGTCCTGGAGAACCTTGGAAGAAAGAGGAGCCTCAGGCTCCAAATGCACCCGTTCTTAGTGGTGCTTGCCATGAAGGGGATGTGAGATAATGACCGAGCCACAGGGAGTACCATCACAGCTGTGCAAGCCCAGTAGAGGCAAGGAGAGGCATCCCTGTGCTTCCTGAGCCTCTCCTTGCCCCCTGGCCCAGGCTGGCCCCCAGCTGGCCCCTGACCTGCTGCTGTGCCCGAGGTTTGGTGTGGGAGAGGTCGGTCTCCTCTGCTGTCTGAGCTTGCCCTACCTTCAGCAGCTCTCTCCCTGCTCTGGCTGCTGCTGACTGCTAATGAGCCACTAATTGGCTCCATGGCAGCCAACAGGACCAGGGGCTGCAGCTCCCAAAGGAGGGGCAGCAGGAGAGCAGAACTCTGGGCTCTGGTCATGGCCAGAGATCAAAATCATTTCCTATGTGTGGCTTCATTCTGACCAAGTGTGTCCCACCAGTGGGAACAGCCCTTGGATGGCAACAGCTCAAGGGCTTCACCCAAAGGGCTCCCTCTGGGTAAATCTTTCTCCAGCACAAGCTGAACCTGGCCTGGGCTATGGCATCTCTACCCTCTTTTTTAATAGAATTTATGGAATGGTTTGGGTTGGAAGGGACTTAAAGCCCCTCCCATCCCACCCCTGCCATGGGTAGGGACACCTTCCACTGTCCCAGGCTGCTCCAACCTGGCCTTGGACACTTCCAGGGATCCAGAGGCAGCCACAGCTTCTCTGGGCACCCTGTGCCAGGGCCTGCCCACCCTCCCAGGGAACAATTCCTTCCCAATATCCCATCCATCCCTGTCCTCTGGCAGTGGAAGCCATTCCCTGTGTCCTGTCCCTCCATCCCTTGTCCCCAGTCCCTCTCCAGCTCTCCTGGAGCCCCTTTAGATGCTGGCAGGGGCTCTGAGGTCCCCCTGGAGCCTTCTCCTCTCCAGGTGAACATTCCCAGCTCTCCCAGCATGGCTCCAGAGCAGAGGGGCTCCAGTCCTCAGAGCATCATTCCCCGCTCTGTGCACACAGGAGCTGCACGATGTTGATGCCCTGACTCAGAGCAGCAGCTGTCGAGGAGCTTCTGTTTGCAGATTATTCACAACCAATTTTTTGCTTCCATCTGCCTGTCTCTACCATCTGGGATGATCTCCATTCCTGCAGGATAGCAGCGAGGTTCCTGGGCCTGGCTTTCATTCCGATCTATCAGCAGCAATCCCTGGATCATTAGGAGCAGCTTGCTTGCTCAGGCAGTTTGGCTCCCCAGCACGCAGACACCACACACTGTTCCCCCGTAAAGTGGAGATGGATGTGCAGTGACTGCACGGGGTGTGCCCAGCCTGCTGCCCATGTGCTCTGCCTGTGGCAATCCCATCCTGCCCATCCTGTGGCTTTTGTCTGCTCTGTCAGAGCAGTGGTGTGGAATTTAAAGTCTTTTCTCTCTCTGCAAAGGGGTTCATGCAAAACCAGACTTTCTGTTCCCATCCTTTGCCATTTTTTCACCAGGAGAGTAAAAATTAACCAAGTAACATCCTTAGTTGTGTAATCAAACTGTCCCTTGCATGTGGTCATGGGATCAGATAAACCCAGCTGTTTCAATAAGGAATAATTTATAAAGTAATCCTGACATGTAACCCAGTGCAGCCCAGATTGGGAAATTAAAAACCACCATAAAAAACAGGGGGAAGCACTTTGTGACTGAATTTTCCTGTTTTGGGCATGAGAGCCTGAGCTGAGCTTCCTCTTTAAAAAATAGTAAGTCTTTATTTGTGTTGAACAAAGCTGAGCAGGCTCTGCTCGCCTGTGAATTCAAAGTTGTCTGTGGGCAGGAGTTCTGCACATAACTGATAATACCAGAGCCAGGACTCCTCATCAGGGAAAATGGGAGCTGTGCTGGAGTAAAGCACTTCAATATGTGGGTACTTTTAACCATTTCCCTGCTGTCCCTGTTCCCCAGCCCTGCCCCATGAGCTCTGAGTGGGAAGAGCAGGCCCTAAACCCCCTAAAGGGCCCTGCACAGAGACCCCCTGCTCTGTTTTGCAGGGGGCTTCAGGGTTTAGAAATTGGGGCTCTCATGAGCTGTGGGTGCCACACAAAGCTTTGGAGCTGCTCCTGCAGCTGTGTCTGCCCGGATCCACCCTGGGCTCTCCGCAGGTGTGTCTGGAATTGCTCACCTGGGCACTGCCTGGCAGCTTCACTGGCCCAGGGCAGCTCCAGCACCTTCCCGAGGATGAGAGAGAATTTTGGCTCCAGGGCACATGTGGGGCAGAGGCAGAGGGCAGGGATGGATGGGATATTGGGAAGGAATTGTTCCCTGGCAGGGTGGGCAGGCCCTGGCACAGGGTGCCCAGAGAAGCTGTGGCTGTCCCTGGATCCCTGGAAGTGTCCAAGGCCAGGTTGGACAGGGCTTGGAGCAATCTGGGACAGTGAGAGGTGTCCCTGCCATGGCAGGGGTGGCACTGGATGGGCTTGAAGGTCCCTTCCCACCCAACCTATTCCATGATGATGATGATGATGTGAAATTTGCCGTCACTTCCATGTGGTTCAGGACCCCAGGTGAGAAATGCTGACCCTTGAGTTGTTGACAACACAACCAAAGCTGCATCCAGCTTCATACAAATTTATTTAGGCTTCATCAGTTTTGTTTCTAAGTTCTCAAGTCCTGGCCTTCCCAGAGTTGTGCTTGTGTCACTGGAAGATTCTTTCTGGCAGATATAACTAAAAAGGGATTTTTTTGGAAATGAGAATAAAAGATTGAGCCAAATTGCTAATTTTGGTACTGACCTATAGATGAACATAGCACCATTCCTAAAGTCTTAATTATGCTTGGAAAGGGCCAGGTTTTGCTCATTTTTCACAAATCTGATGGATATTGACTTCAATGTTTCTACTGGCATAATATAAGATAAAAACAACTCTGATGTTAATTGCTGCTTAGTCAATCAAAATGCTGTGATTTTGGGAAATAAAATTCAGGAAGTCGCTCAGATTGTGCCATAGTATTTTGGAGTGCTAAAGACAGCCTCTGGCAAATGTGGAGGGAAAAAGGCTCCAGGCTGAGCGTGGGCTGGACTTGGAAATGCCACTGAGGGTGGCCTCATCATGGCCATGGCGGGGCTGGCAGGAGGGATGAGGGCTCATTAGCCATTTACAGATTAACTGCTGCCATCTCCACTGCTCCAGTCAGTGTCAGCACCCGAGGGCTGTCAGGGCTTCTTTGGAAAAACCACAGATATTTCTATTTTTCCTGTTTGGTAAGTGTTGCAGCTGACCTCAAATTCTTTGTGTTGAGAGTTCTCAGTGCCCAAACACTCACAACAAAAACCAGATCAAGGATCTGCTTGCAGTTCATTCCTGCCCTGAGCGGGGTAAACAACTCCGGTTTTGCATTTCTTTAACCAATCAAGCAGAGGATTTCAGCAGAACATGCCAGGGACTATTTCGTCTGTGATGTCCAGGCATTTCTGTAACAGTTTTTTCAAAGCACCTAAAAATGAAAGGGCGGAAGTGAATGGGAAAAAACCCAAAACTAGTGTACAGAAAAACTGCAAAATTTTGGATCTTGGGGCATTTTAAAAACTTCATCTTTTGACTGGAGCAGTTTGACAGCTTTGCAAACTGTTTACATTGATAGTTCCATTTTCTGAGGGGGAAAAATTGTTCTCAGCCAAAATAAGTAACGGATGTGTAGCTGTGTCACAGATGGATCTGGTATAGCTGATGCTCCAAGGTTCTCCTGTTTGCAGTGACTTTTGTCACTCAGTGATGGATTGGGCTGATGTTTCCCATATCAGGCATCTCAGCCTAGAAGTGTTTGTGTGTTTCTTCAGAGAGTTCCATAAAAAACCCATTTCAGCTGCTCTGAAAATGGGGCAAGGAGATGAAGAGGTTGTCTTGGTTTGAAAGAGAGGTGTCTGCTAAGAAAGGCAGGAGCCTCCCTTGAAGTGGCAAATGTAAATCCCCTCCCTCCAAATTATTATAATTCTGAAATTAAGGGGCTCCCAGGCAAAGATATGGGAGTAGGAATAACAGTCCATTTCTAGTATGTGTAAATATAAAAAAACAACCAAACAAACTACAACTTTGTGGGAAAATTAAAATAAAATGCAGTAGTACAAACAAAAACCATGGTGTCCTGCTTTGGAGGACAGGTGCCTGCTAAGAAAGGCAGGAGCCTCTCTTTGAAATGGAGAATGTAAACCCCTCCCTCCAAATTATTATCATTTTGAAATTAAGGGGCTCTCAGGCAAAGATATGGGCATTAGGAATAACAGTTCTTTACTGGGAAAATTAAAAAACAAACCCCAAACACTGACAGAGTCAGAATCCAGCCTGACACCCATCAGTCAGTCAGTCAGTCAGGGTGTTGGCAGCAGTGCCATTCAATGGTGGCTGCATCCTCCTGCAGTGACAGATGTGCTTCAGTTGGAGCAGTGCTCCTGGACAAGGGGCAGTTTCCCTCTGAAGATCCAGTGATGCTGTTGAAAAGTCTGGCTTCCCTCTGGAATCCAGTGGAAATGGCTGCTCTGATGTTCCAAATCTCAGGTTTTATCTAGGTAGGAAATGTTTGGCTCCTCCCCCTGGCTGGAGCATCTCCCAA
>VRYO01002581.1:6246954-6273332 GCA_009812075.1 Sialia sialis | reverse complement strand
GGACTACAGAACTTTGCAGGTGTTTTTTGGAATTCCTGGTGAGGACAGAAGCCCTACCTCTGGCTGTAAAAACGAAGCTGCAGTCCTTCTCTGGATTGCCCAGCCGGGAGTGTGTGCAGCGCCACGGGTTTCCTACCCAGGCTGGTCTTCTAATGAAGGCCCTAAAAGGAGCAGGTCTCCTGGCCCATTTATTTCACCAGGTGTGCCAGGAGGGAAGGGCTGTGTGCCTCTGCCAGGTGTGCCAGGAGGGAAGGGCTGCCAGGGATCAGGTCCCTATTTGGGCACCAGTTGTAGGCTGCTACAGGGGTCTGTGGAGGTCCAGTGCTCCAACCCAGGATGCCACCAACCCTCCCCAGGGAGGGTCCCACAAGGGACAGCCTTGGGGGGGTCTCTGGCAGGTGTTCTAGCAGCTGGAAAAGCCTCAGCAAGCTGCGGCCTGAGGCCACAAGGGATCAGCTCTGATCAGTGAATTTCAGCTCAGTGACTTCAGCTCTGCATGTGAGGCTGTCCCAGGCTGACTCAGGGACAGAGAGGCAGGAGCATTGTGTGGCAATTCCACAGATTCCTTAATTATCAAGCAGCTCTGCAAAGCGTGCCAGGGACAGCTCCCTGCAGAACTGGGAGAAAAACTGGGGTTTTTATGGGGGAAAGCAAGGAGGGTACCAAGGGAGAAAAGATCAATGGGTTACAAAGGATTAACATGGGTACTAAGGCATGGCGGGATCACTGAAACCTTTGGGGATAGTTCACCATGACAGAAGATGTGCCAACCTGTAAACTTGCTTTTTGTCTCTGGTGGGTGTTTTACCAGGACATGAGAGTGCTGTATGGATCAGCTAACTCTCAGCAGCTCACATTCAGCCAGCAGAGAAAGATCAGAGGCCTTGACGAATTCCACAAGAATCTCTATTTCATGCAAAGGGAGTCAAGCAGGGATTCTCTCAGAGACAAAGGGGAGACAGCTGTATTTATAGGTTCACAGGGGATTCAAACTACAGCCAATAGAAGTTTACACAAGGGACAGCATCCAATCTAAGTCAAAAGTTCTAAAGGTGAACTGACCAATTACACAAACTAATTTCTGACCAATTATCTTCTAAGGTGTTAGGAAAGTGACCAAATTCTTATGGAATTTAGCTCGGCCTTGGTATCTGGGAGACCTTATCTATTATAGTAAGTTCCAGGGGCCAGGGGAAGATGGCTTTGGAGGAATTGTATCATCCACACCAACCTAAGGAGCATCTTAGGGGGTTGAGATGAGCTAATCACAGCCCATTCAAGGGACATCCCTCCAGAGCAGGGCTCCAGGCAGAGCCATGGCAGGCCTATCAGCTTCCACAAGGAAAGGCATTCCTGGGGGAGCACAGTGTCCTCCTGAGGGCCAGGGAGCTTCCCTGGGGCATCCTCCCTGTGCTGCCACCCTGCTGGGCACAGCTGGGTCTCCTCCCTGAGCAATGTGGTCACACCTGAGGGTCACTAAACCTGGGAAAGATGAGGAGGACTGAGCCCTGGCCTCCCAGGATCCAGCTGTGATAGGCAGCTCAGCCAGGTTCCACTGGGGAGCACCCGAGCCTGCTCCCACTGCTAAAGGGCTGCAGGGAGCAGCAGGTGAAAAAGACAGAATTGTCAGAGTTCTCTACAACTCACACAGGGACGCAAAAACCTGCCTAGAGCTCTACAACCACTATGAGGCAGTTTATAAACATTCTTCAATATTCCTTTGCCTTTCCTGATTGCTTTGAAGTTGTTTTTAGATGAGCTATTTATTCTTTGTTTATTCTGATGAATCAGATAATAGTTGTGTTTTCCCATTGAAAGGTTTTTACTCTTCCAAGAGCCCTCACTCTTTTACTCTTCCAATAGAGGCCTATTGAAGAAGTGAGAAATGGCAGTTTAAATGGGAAGGCCCATCAGAGGAGATGGCACAGAGAAGCCCTGGAGAGCCCTGGTGAATGTGCTGTCCTTGGTGTGCCCAGCCTACAGAGCTGGGGCCAGGATTCAACTGCAGCTTTTGGGAAGTAAAATCCAGTTTGGGAAGGAAGAGTCTCCTCTGTCCACAAGCAGGGACAGGGGAGGTTTGAGAGGCCTTTGCCTCCCTTTAGTGAGCACAGAGGCTGCTCAGGCATTTCTGTGCTTAGCACCTGAGCCTTGCCAGTCCCTGGAGCTGCTCTTGGCACATTCAGTGGGAAAACCTGGTGAAATCTTCCTTTCCAGGGGCTGTCTATTCAACGGCTGTCTGCCTCCCTAGGACTGCCTCCCACCACGGCAGTGCTGGAGTCTCAGCTGGGTGTGAAATCCAGTTTGGTGCTGACAGTGTTGTCCTGGGACACAGCAGCTGCACCCTGGGCCTCGTGTCACCCCTGCTGCCACACTCCTGGTCCCTCGTGCCACAGAAGCTGTACTTTAACAGGTTTGATGCAACATTTTCCCTGCCTTTAACCTGACCCTGGTGAGAACTGCTGCAAAGCCGGCAGGCAGATTCCATCTGTGACCAGCACAGACCAAGAGCTGGATGCCTGTTCCATGGCCCATTACCTTTTTTTCACTTGCTCTGCTGCCCAGAGCTCTAAGCTAGACACATCCTCCCGTTCTCTCCCTGTTCCATGCACCAGTCACATCTGTTCTGGTCTCCTCCCATGTCAGCTCTGTGCAATCCATTTTATTGCTTGTTGAACAAGAAAACCTCTCCCAGGGCTGTGGCAGCTGGAAAAGCATCTGGAGGAGTGATTTGCAGTTTCTGCTGGTAGCTTGGAAGCCAGCCAGCCAGGTTTTTGCTGTCTCATGCCCTGAGTTTGGAAGTTTTTCAGGTGGTAGCAGGGATGCTGCTTCCACACAGACTGCACCTCTGATGGGCAGCTTGTCCAGGAGAATCCAGGGTCGGAGCTGAGCCCTGGCCCTCACCAGGAGAGGGGAGCTGCTGCTGCTGGAGGCACCTTTCCCCAGAGGGGAATGGCCTTGGAGCATGTAGTGGTTCTTTGGGCTGTGTTATCCACGGGGATGGAAATGCTGGATGAACAATAGTGGTCCTGCTGGTGAGGGCATGGCCTGAAATTCAGAGATCTGGTTTTGCCAGAAGGATCCCACAAACCCCTCCAGATTTCTGTGTCCTTCCTTTCTGGTTGTGGCTACCTGGGAGTGTCTCCTTCCTCAAGTCCATGCTTGTAAATCCACACAACACACACAGTGCTGATCTTCATAGGGTCCATGGGCCTGTGGGAATGTACATCCAGTCCCAAACAGCTTCAATCAGCACACTGCAGCCCTGATCCCCCCATTCCAGCTCCCCAGCATGGACTTGTCCTGGTTTTCCCCATTGGACACAGCCACCCATCATGGGTGACCTCCCATGTCATGGCTGGAGAGGGGAATGGGAAGTTCTGGAAAGTTCCAGAAGTCCTCTGGCAGCCACAATCTGGTGCCAAAGCAGGCTGGAGGCCCTGGATTTTGTTGCCACAGCCCTTTGTGCAAGCAGTCATGTGCTGATGGAGGCACATGGACTGCATGCAAGGTGACTCAGCCCCCAAAACCCCCTCAGAGGAGGTGACTGGGAACCCTCCCAGGGGATGTAATTTAGCCAGAACAAGCCTTTGGTCTCGAGGCAGGGTGTCCTGGTGGGATTATCTGCCTTGTGCCACACAGGAGCTCAGACCAGGTGATTGATTGACTGCTCCTCCTGCCGTTGCTGTCTGTGAATCAATCAAAGGGGCCATTGAAGTATTTTTGCAGAGGATGTGTGACAATAGCCAAAGAATAGCTCAAAGCCACCTTTGAAAAATGCTGTGTGTTATCAAAAGGGAGAAAGGTTTGGAATAAAGCTGATTCAAGCTCTGGAAGTGTGTCACCATCCTCTCCCATCTGCAGCCAGCCCAGCATGCAGGGGAGAGAGGAGAGGCAGCTGAGATGTGAGAGCAGTTTCTCCAGAGCACTGTATCATGTCCTTCATCTCCCTCATCCACCTCGCTCAGCAGCCCTTGAATCACATGAGGCTCAGAGCTTCATGTGGCTGGAAGTGACTCACAGGCCTCAGGAAGTGCCAGCCAGCAGCTGCTGCTGCTGGTGAGAGCTGTGACATCAGCAGCACAGTCCCAACCAGGGCTGCTCCTGCACCTCCAGGTGATCCCTATAATTAGTGATCCCTATAGTTAGTCCCTCTGAGATATTCCCAGCAGAGCCGCTGGTGCGACACAAGTGTGATGGGAAGTGGGCAGCAGGCTCTGCTTCCAGGTGCTTTCCCAGCAGGAAGTCCTGGGAGAACAGCACAGCTCAAGGAGCTTTAAAACTCTTTGCCCGTGGACTTCCCAATTCCTTGTGGGCTTTGCTTCCCAGAGACAGGAGGGTTAGGAGTGCTGGGGATTGTTTCCATTTATCCATGGGATTTGCAGGGGTGGTAAATTAAACCCAGAATTTAAAGGACTGTTTGCAGATGCTTCCTTTTAGTAGGAGACAGATTCCTCCCTGGATCATGAAGTTGAGTTGCAGCCGGTGCTCCCAGTGCCTCCTGCACAGCTGTGGGATGAATCAGTCTAGGCTGGGATTTATGTGCAGAGTAACTAAAATATACCCAGGATCTATATCCCATGGGAGGGAGCTTTTCGCCAAGCTCTGAGGAGCTGATTGTCATGACAGCTCTGCCTTCCTGTGCGAACAGAGGTCCCAGCACCAGTGGTCTGCAGTGAAAACGTTCCCTCCTCATCCCACATCCCCAAATGCCCCCTCAGCCCTTGGGGTCCTGGCTGGCTCCCCAGATCCCCACTGGCATCAGGAATGTGCTCTCCCCTCCCAGAAGCTTTGCTTCTCTGCTTGCTGCTGCTCTGCTCCCTGCACTGTTCCCTGAGGATAAATAAGGGAGTTTTGTAATGAAGCACCTCTCACCCAGCACATATTAAATAAATTTTGTTTGCCCTTTATTACACCATAATGATAGTAAGATTTAATTACCTCTGCACCCAAAGGGGACATGAATTTTAAGCGACAGGAATAAATCTCCCCAGCAGTGCAATCGGAGTTGTGTGCTATGGGGGGGTCAATTCCAGTGCAGCAGTGGGTGGTGACAGAAAAATCCTTCCCGAGGAGTGTGGGTCCCAAACGGAGACTGTGGGTGGATTATGAGAGCGAGACAGGTAAGGAGCAGCTGATCCAAGGAACCCAATTAAACAGTGATGCTTAGTGGAGTTTCTGATCTGTGGCAGAGGCTAAAGATGCAGGAAAATGTGTGAAAATCCAGGAGCTCAGAGAGATCAACAGGGCCAGAGTATCTGTGGGCTCTGCCCTTGGACTGTGCTGCTCTCCTCACTCCTGCCATCATTTTCCACAAGTTCAAATAATCTCTTTTCTTTTCTGGGTAAAGAAAACAGAAGAAAAGGCATTCTGTGAGTGACTCTGTTTCCAGGGCTCTCTGCAGCATCTGTTTTGACTCCTGCTGAAAACTGTGTCACCCAGAAAAACCCCAGGCACAGACAGTTCATGCCGTGCTTTTGGCAGTGCAGAGAGAAACAAGTTCTCCAGGAGCAGAGGAACTAGGGGGGGGGCTGAGAATGGCAGGGGTGGAGTTACCCTCACCCAAGCTCCTCTTGAGCAGCCACGCTCCTGCCCTAGCCCGGCGCCCTGGGTGTTGCTGCAGCTACGAGTGAAGGGCTGGGGCAGTGTTTGGGACACTGCACTTGGTCCCCAATCACCTCTCACCCTTTGCAGGGGCTCAATTTAAACATTTCCTGACCCCCTCCCCCAGTTTTGCAGGTGCTGGTTTTGTTCTGCTCACCACAATACGATGCAAGCAGGTTCAGTTCACTTTCTCCAGGTTCAATTTTTTCTGTTTCTCCTGCCCCTTTTCTTTTGCCTTCAGTTTTGCATCCTGGCATGAGAGGGGCCACGAGCTGAGCACTTCTCTGTGAGGGACCTGCAGCCCCCTGGGGATGCCTGCCCCAGCCTTCATCCCTGGCTGGGTCCGCGTGTCAGCGCTCACAGGTCACGCCTGGCTGCTGCTCCTAGGCAGGCTCCCACTCCAGACCTTCCAAGGACTTCCCAGAGAGGTAAAATCATCTTCTTGTGTCAGTAAACAAAAGGACAAAGCTGAGAGGAAAGGGTTGACAGGTTCAGGAGGTGTTTTCAGCTGCACACTCTGTGGGATGGAAATGCTGGGTTGCAGCAGGATCTCTGCCAGGCTTGGGGGTCTCCAGCTTGGAGGAGAGCCTGGCTTGTGGCTTTTTCCAAAAATGCAGCTTTGCAACTGAGCTACACCACACAAGGAGTCTGTGAGGTCATTTCAAACCTTGCAGTTGTGATTCAGTTGCCATTTCATGCCAAACTCCAAGTCTTCATCTTCCAGTCATTGTTCCTGGAAAAACTGAATTGTGCCTCCTATTTTCTGGCCCAGGTCTTTCACTCAGTTTTCCAAATGGAGTGATAAAGAATGAGCCCATTGGCAGTGGAGGCTTGGAGCCCTGACAAAGGCACAGTGTGATTCATGCATTACCTTTCCTTTGGCTCCCTGTTTTGGGATCTATTCTGGGCTCCAAACTGTGTCACTCCAGTGGGACACCCTCTGAGACACCCTTGGGTGGCCTTTGCAGTGGGACCCAGGGAAGAGGAGGCGGGAGGATGGAAATCCACCCTTGTCTGTTTATCAGGCATGGGATCTGAGCAGGGCAGTGCTGGGCTATGTGGGGAGATCTGCACAAGGATGTGGGGACTGAGTGCAATTTTTTGGGAAGCAGTGGGAAGTACCTGCATGTTGCAGGCAGAGCTGACCCTCCAAGACCAGCTCCACATCAAATATTCCCAGTGTCCATCCCAGCCCTGCTCCTGTGTGTCAGCACAGCCTGGACACACTGACCACAAACCAGCTGCTACTTCTGTTTCTGCTCATTATATCTGTGTGTGTATTTTAATTCCTGCTGTCCTTCCACCCCCCAACAGCACATGTAGACAAAACTCCTTATTCAAACATAATCAAACAAGGGCAGTGTCCCATCATTTCCTCTCTCAATAATCACAGCTGAACTTCTGAAGCAATTCCAAAATTACCGAGGTAGCAGCCACCCCAGATATTGTAATAACAACCCTTTAGGCTGAGGAGGAGCTTGTTCCTGGCTAATTCCTGATAGACTGGTTAGGGGGAATTGGTGACCATCTGGCTGATGCTGTGTCAGCTCTGCCACAGGACCTGACTGTGAGAGCATTATTCCAGAGGTTCTCCATCATCTGCTTGTTCCCTGCCCATCCCACTCTGCTGCATTCTTGCTGGGAGCAAGAACATGGAGATATCTGGCTGTGGGAGTGCACAGAGACCCACAGGATCTTGGGATCCGAATTTTCTTCAAAGCAAGCCCAGCCCAGTCACTGCAACAGCTGGAGAGGAGTGTGGGGCACTGGCACAGCCTGGCCCTGCCCTCTCTCTGCAGTGACACTGTGGATGTTGGGCTGCAGTGCTGCAAGGATTCAGTTTTCCAACTGTTCTTGGCACGGGTTTCTTATTCCTGATGGGGAATTACACCCTCACTGCTCAGCTGAAGCTGCAGCTGGAGAGGCCCAGGTGAGCCTTTATGTCACAGGTGAGGATGCTCTGGAAGAGTCCCAGAGCAGGAGATTGGAGAAGGAAAAGAAGGAAGGGAGGCAGAAAGCCAGAGCTGGGCAGAGCAGGAGCCTCTGAGATCCACAGTGTGCAGTGGCTGCAGGAGAACCTTTGGGGAATCTGCCTGAAAACCAGGAAGAGGCTTATTTTAGGGGTGCATTTCCCTTAAATCAGGAGAAACTGCTCCTTCCAGGCTCCTTTGCCTGGTCCTGACTACCCTTTAAAGAGCCAAGATGCCAAGTACAGCAACTTGAAGAGGAGAGCAGTTCTGATCTAAGGGGTCTGATCTGAGCTTAGGGGTCCGCTGCCCTCAGTGCCAGCAGAAAGGGGAGAGAGAAGGAATCTGGGGACTGAAAAGCTCTCTACAGAGCTAGTAAAGATATTTTAGAGTTTTTTATGTTCAAGTTTGTCCTCACTGAAGGAATTTCTGGCTGAAAATGGCACTGGCTGTTCTGGCAGCTGCTCCAGCATTCAGGTAACAGGAAAGCAAGGGGAGCAAGAAGAGTTTTTCCTGTGCCTGTAGGGTCTCCTTAGCTGCTGCTCCTCCAGGCAGCCACTGCAGCTGTGATCCCTGGTGTCTGCTCTGTGCTGGGACAAGGAGTTTGGATGCCTGGCTGCAGAGCATTTTATTGACTTGAAGGCAATGTGTCTCCTGTTTATCCTGTAGGAAATGCCAGGCCTGCATGGCACGGGGCTGCAGGAGGATCTGTGCTCAGCCTGGCTCTGCAGGGCCCTTCCTCATGAATTGTTTGTTCATTTTGCCCAGAGTCAAGCTCTGAAGAGGTACTGTCAGGACTGGGTTCGTTTGCAATATTAACTCAGACTGGAGCATCTCCAGCACAAGGTTTCTGCGAGTCACAGTGCCAGTGAGAGAATCAAGCCCGGGAATGGACACAGGAATGAAATCAAGCTAAACATTAACCCCAGACACTCCTTGGTTTGAGGCTGCTGGATCAGACTACAGCTGGACAGGTGCTGCAGGAAGCACAGGGACCAGGGAACACAGAGCCCACAGTGGGGTCTTTGCCTCTGCCCCAAGGGGAAGATTTCTGCATTTCCCAGTGGGACAAGTCCACTCTTCCAGGAGTCACTGGCTGTGCAAGGACTCCTGTCCTACTGCCTATTTCCCTGTGGCCCTAAGATGACCATCAGGATTTTAAACCTTGATTTTCAAGCCAGGCCTATTTCCATATGGGAATGTGGAGTCCTGACCTCACAGGAGTCTCACAGTTGCTGCACTCTAGTGTCCTAGTGAGGACACTGGGACTCCCTGAGCTCCCCCTCTGCCCTGTTCCCATGCAGGCATTTCCAGGCTGGCTGCTCTCTTTCCAGGCAGGATCCCTGTAGCCCAGTGGATCATTTGGCCAAGATTTGCTCACAGGAGGAGAATGCTCAGAGCTGTGAAACTGTAATTTGTGGGAAATTGGGATGTGCTGCATCTGAACAGAGCTACAACTGCTGGAAATTCTCTTCAGGGTCTCACATCCCTGGAACCAAAAGGGGATGGAACTGGCCCCAGTCCTTCAAACTCCACCAGTGCAGGGCTTTCCTGTCCTGCCCACCCACGAGGGTGCATTGAGGTGCCCAAGGTCTGCAAGGGTCTCACTCTGGCCAGGAATCCTCAGAGGGAGATTTAATGCCCAGTGGGAGTCTGCTACTCTCAGGAACCTCTCTGAAGCCTTAAAACCACCCAAGCTGCCTCGTGCTCACAGGAACTCAGAAAAGGAGATTTACCAAATTGTAAAAACATTTATGGTTACAGGCTCAGCAAAACAAACATTTTTAAATGCTTTTGCCTTCAGTTGAAAAATGACCCCTCGGGGTGGCCCACCAAAAACTCCTTCTGCTTTAAACTGCTTGTCACTGTTTTTTGAGATTGTTCTGACTAAAATGCAGACTACAGAGAATTCTGAGTGAGTGAGTAGCTTGGTCACTAGAGATTCTGAAGTTTATGGCAAATTTGCAGTAAATTATTTATTACAAATATAATCAGTTATCTTTGGGGACCAGTTTGCATGGAAGGAAGCCCTGAGGAGATGTGTGTGTCCATCTGTGTGTCTGTTTTCATCATCCCCACAAATCCTCTCTCTGTGAGCTCTGTGAGGGACACAGTCATGGGCACAGAGAGGGAAGGTCCTTTCCTGTGGCTCTACAAAGGGCACATTCCAGAAAGGAAAATATTTACAGCAGAGAGCCTGAACTTCACTGTTTCCATGCAGCGCCTCCTTCTGAACTAGCTGATCATAATTCTGCACTGAGAAAAGCAAAAATTCTCCTTCAGCACTTCCGAGGCCTTGGAGAGCCAGTGGAGATGGGAAAAGGGGATGCTGGAGGGGCTGTGGATGCCCGTCCTCTGCTCTGGGGAAGGGAGGAGCCGCTCTGGGTTTGGCTCCCTTGGTGTGCTGGGTCCCAGAGCTGCCTTGGCCCCTCTCTGGCTCCCTGGTGAGGGTTACACTGCTCAGACACATCCCTGCCTCCCTGTCCCCTCTGTGTCCTTACCTGGGCTGTTCCTGCTCGTGGAGTCAGCTTCTTCATCCTGGGAGTTTAATGTCATTTCCTGAGTCTCCTTCCCTCGGTCCATGCTCAGCACCTCGGCCAGCGCCAGCAGGAAATGTGAGCGTGCCTTTCACTGCTGGCCATGCACAGCCTGTCCCTGCAGGACAGACCCCCAGGTGTAATGAATTCCCAGAGCCGAGCTGAGCTCTGCATTTCACTCACTTGTGTGGGGCTGTTCTTGTGCTGTGCCTCATTCAGACACCAAACTAAGCCGTGTGGAATGAAAGCTCCCTGAAGGGCTGCTGCTGCTTTGTGCTTGCATCCACCCAACGGGGTTTTGTGGGGGACAGGAGGGATTTACACCTTTCCACGGATTCTGGTGGGGTGGTGCAGTCTGTGTTATGGGAATGGGGGTAAAATCAGGTAGAAAGAGGATTCAGACCCTGCTGCAGAGGAGCAAACTTCCCTTGGAAGGAGCCTGGAGAATCAGCAATCAGAGCAGCAGGGAAGGGCTGGAGTCTCCATCCCTGCAGGGCTCAGCAGCTGTGGCGTGTGGCAGCTGGGGCCATGGCTTAGTGCTGGCTTCATGGCTGCACTCCATGACCTTAGAGGGCTTTTACAACCCCACTGATTCCATCACAAGTCTCCTTCACACCCACAAGGCTTTGGTGTATCAGGGTAGAGCTTTTCCCCAAATTTTGGACAGCAGTGCTGGATGCACTGAGTGAGTGCTCAGTCCTGTCAACCCAAGGGATGTCCAACAAGGAACTGCACTGAGGGGCTCCACCACTCTGCTGGCTGCAGGCCCTTGAGTGTTTGAGCTTCCCACAAAAGCCACATTTATGGGAATCTAGCTGCCACTGATTGGGGCATTGAACAAACCCATCCCTGGCCTTATTCCTGACCTGGCCAGCTGTGTGTGGCCCCTAGGCCCTGGTCCCACAGCAGCCCTGAGGAGCTGGGGTGCAGCAGGGATATTGTAGAGAGGTCTTTGAACACTGCAGATGATTTTGTGGAGTTTGGGTCAGGAATGACCCCAGCTGCACCTCCCTCCATTCTTTGCACACACAGGGCACTGCATCAGCACAGCTCCTCCAGATGTGCCTCTGGACATGGGGCTGTCTCCTCTCCTCTCCTCTCCTCTCCTCTCCTCTCCTCTCCTCTCCTCTCCTCTCCTCTCCTCTCCTCTCCTCTCCTCTCCTCTCCTCTCCTCTCCTCTCCTCTCCTCTCCTCTCCTCTCCTCTCCTCTCCTCTCCTCTCCTCTCCTCTCCCTTGCTCATGGCTGTGCTCACCTTGCTTCTCAGTTTCCCAGCCCAAATCCTGAGCACACCATGTTCATCTCCCAGTTTCACAGCAGAAGTGCTTGCAGAGCATTCAGTAGAATCATCGAGATTGGAAAAGCCCTCCAAGGTCACCAAGTCCAACCTGTGACCCCTCCCCACCTTGTCACCAGCCCAGAGCCCTGAGTGCCATATCCAGCCCTTCCTTGGACACCTCCAGGGCTGGGCACTCCAAACCTCCCTGCACATCCCTTCCAAGGCCTGGCCACCTTTCTATGGAGAAATTCCTCCTGATGTCCAATCTGAGCCTCCCCTGGCACAGCCTGAGCCCCTTCCCTCTCATGCTGTGGATTTGCAGGGTCCCATGCTGCCTGGCCTTCTCCTGGGATCAGCTGCTGCTTCCCTGATTCCCTGGAGCCCTCTGGACTTCCCCTGCACAATGGGTTTTGCCTGAGGCCTTTCTCTCACTGCCTGAGCTGATAAAAGGCAGACCTCGCTTCTTTTGTGTGCAGGGCTGAAATCTGATTGATCCTTCTGTGCCTGGCTCTCCGGGTGAGGTGTGTGATAGTCTGGCTTTTCATTCTCTTATCGCTCCAGATTTTATTTCTTATTCCAGGGAGAATCTTTAAATTGCACTCTTTGGACAATAATTGCCAGCAGAATCACATCTTCTTTTCACAAATATTAATGCTACTCCTAAGCCTGGATGCAGCTCCATTTGGAGCCCTTTTCCAGGGGACTTTGGCCCTGTTGTTCTAAATTCCTTCTTTTCCCTGTGATTTTTGGGATGATCCCTCCAAATCAAACACGCAGCATTATTGCAAAAGCTTAAATCCTTGGCAGAGACATTTCCACCTTAAGATTTGCTCTCATATCTCCACAGTTGTGGCTCCATCATCAGCCACGCCTTTGCCTTCCCCAGCTTTCAGGATCCTCAAGGAAAATCCATCCTGGAATTGCAGTCAGTATGGCACTCCTCAGGCAATGGGCTGGGTGGGAAGTGAGGCTGGGATGGGGTTTTCCTCCTTTTTTCAACCACAGGTGATAAATACAGGTGTTTGTGCAGGTGAGATCCCTTTGGAACCCCTCATCACCCACTTGTGAGCTGCATCATGAAGTTGGCAGTGTTTTGCTCCAGGAATTCTGCATTGTAAATCATTCCCCTCATCCAGGCCCCTCTGGACAAGCACCTACTTTTGGAGGTTTTTGTGGCTCTCCCCCAAGATCCAGCAGATCCAGGCCTTTCTGCAGTGTCAGCACCTCCCTGTGCTGCCACTTCAGCCTCTCTCCAGAGCTGGGGCTGTGCAGGGAAGATCGAATCTCCTGGGTTTGCTCTCATAGCCCTGAGGGGCAGAGGATGGATCAGCCTGTGTTGTGTCCATGGCATCCTTGCAAAGGAGATGCTTGGCTGGCTATCCCAGGAATGCAGACCTGGATTAGAACTGAACTTCTTTTGTTCAAGGTTCCCAAAGCAGATTTTTTTGTCCTCGTTATTGCTCCAGAGCTTTAGGCTGTGGCTGTTCCATGTCCTCTGATCCCAACCCCAAATGCTGCCATGTCCAGGTGGTGCCACACAGATGAAATGCCCACTGAAGAGCCTGGAGGAGTCCAAGCCCCTGGAAAGTTTTAGGGATGTCTCACAGCATCACAGGGCAATGCCAGTGCCTGCCACAACTCGTGTGTGAGGAGCAGCCAGGCTGTGCCCACCCCTCCCATAGGGAAAAGCTGAAATCCACTTTCTCTTTCCCTGTGCAAGAAAACCTTGGACTGAGGAGCTCCCCGCGGGCTTTAATCCCAGGCTGTGGGCAGGGCCTGGAGGTGCTGCCACCCTGCCCAGCAGAGCTGCTCTGTCCTGGGGGAGCACAAGCCATGGATTCTTCACCTGCTCCCTCCACCCAGGCAGAGAATGACACAAACAATCTGGTAGATTCTGGGAATTTGTGGAGAATTCTGATTTCTTCTGCACAATTCCCACATCCCCTGCCCCAGCAGGTTTCCTGGGATGGACTAAGGCTCCATGGCCTCTTCTTAGTGTAAAACACATTACTCATCTTGCCAAGGATTTCCCTTGTTGCAAATAGAGTGTCCATGAGGAATTGTCCCCATTCTTCCCAGGGTGCCAGTGATGAGGGGCTGGGAAAGCAAAGCGTGGCCCCAAGCAGCCCCACACCTGAGCAGCTGGGCTGGGGAACGCTGCAGAGACACTCTAAACTTCGGCCACTTCTTTGTGAGTTTTTTAAGAGAGAAGATTCACAAGCTCCAGGGAAGTCCCACAGCCATGAATGTCATTTTCTCTGGAAGTATTGGTGGCCCCTGTGCAAAAGGAAAGTGTCCCAGGCCAGGCTGGATGGGGCTTGGAGCACCCTGAGGCAGTGGAAGGTGTCCCTGCTGTGGCAAGGGTGGCACTGGATAGGCTTTAACATCCTTCCAACCCAAACCATTGTGGGATTCTCTGAGCCAGTGACTTTCCTGAGCCCAGCATGTTTTGAATCAATTGCAGAACTGTTTGCAGGTTTGCAGGTGCCCCAGGGCCATGAGCTTCTTTCCACACCTGCTGGACTGCCAGGGCAGCTCTGCTTTGTGCCACTCAGCCCCCAGACCCATCATGGTGACAACTGAGGTCCCCAGGCTCAGGGCTCAGGCTCAGCTGCCACAATTCGCTGGTGGTGTGCAGCAGTTCATTTCCTGCTCTGGGGATTTTACCAGAAATTGCCTTTTTTATTGTCATGTTTCTGTTTCAGATCAATAAGAGATAACGAGCACCACTGAGCTGGGAAAAGATCCCTGGGAGAAATTTCCCCTTAGAAAGAAGAGAACAAAATAAATACTACAAAGGTTAAATCCACAGAGTGGGTTTAATCCCCGAATTTAGCAGTGAGATGTTCTGAGCTTTCATGGAATAGTTTGGGTTGGAAAGGATCTTTAGAGGCCATCTGGTCCAACTCCTGCAGTGAGCAGGGACATCTTCCACTGGATCGTCAACCAGATCTTCCAGATGTTGCCCAACATCCTCTGCCCAGCGTTCCCAACATCCCAAAGCTGACCAGCCCTACAAAGCCCCAGCAGGCCCCAGGTGCTGCTGCAAGGCTGCATTTGCAGATGGTTTGCTGTGTCTGTCCCACTCAGCCTGGATCCTGTGACAGGGTCACAGCACAGTTCCCAGCAGAGCCCAGGATCCTGTGGCACTGTGCCCACCTGAGGTCCAGCAGGAATAGTGACGGAGGAGAGGCTGTGCCATGAGGATGTGGGGTGCAGGCTGCTCTTCCCAAAGGAAATGCAGAGCCCCTGTGGGACACCAGGCACTCAGGGAAGCTCCTGAAGAAGAACAAAGCAGGATGAAGTGCCCAGTGGGAAGAGCAGGAGAAATCCAGCTGAAAAGTCATGCCCAAATGCAGGACACACATCTGTCACTCTTCTCATTTCCAGCTGCTGCAGGAGGGAGCTGTGTTCCCCCCCTGTGGGACAGACATGGGGCTCCTCTGACATGCAGAAAACCAGGACAGATGCTCTGGTGGGAATTTCACCTCATCCCAGAGTTGAGCACTGCAATACCCAGAAGCTTTGGAGCCCAGGGAGCAGAACTCTGCGGCTGCTGTGCAATCCTGCTGTGAAACAGCTTCACTGCTTGGGAATACAGCCCTGGGATGCACTCCTGGATTCCCCACCTCTGGAAATGGGTGAAGATGTTCCATTTTTAGCAAACCAGCACTTGGCACTCTGTGTGAGGCCAGCACTGCTCCCAGGGCTGCAGCTCTTGCTGAGCAGAGCAAACTCTGGTTCAGGTGCTCGAGGAGGCTCAGGTGCCTCTTTCCCTGTGTGAGGAGCCTTGCAGCCATTGGAGTGTTTCTCCTCGGATGTTCAGGCCTGAATTTGCATTTTCAAGTCCCACAACTCTACCTCTTCAGTGGGAAGTGCTCACCCTCGGAGGGGAGCATGTGGATCACGCTGGGAGCAAAGCAGCTCGTTCATCACCTGGAGTGCTGCTCAGTGCTTGTGATGAGCTCTGCCACGCCAAGAACCCACTCCAGGGAGGGGTGGATAAACCCCCATGGCCTGGCATCATGTCTGGATCACAGCTCATGCTGTGCAAGGAGCAAGGACTCCTGGTGTGTTCCCAGGTTTATTGCCACAAAATTGCTTCTCTCCTTCCTTCGAGGGAGGAAGGACGGAAAAAACAAAGGAGATTCCTGTCTCAGCTGTGATTTCTATCAGCAGCAGAGCAGCCAGGGTGCATCTTGTTTTTCCCAAGTCCCCCTCCTGATCCTGCACAGTGCTTTTTCCATGCAGTGGGATGGCATTTTCCCAGCTGGGACGAGGGTTTGGGGGAGGTGACAGAAAGGGACAAGATGAGGATAGGAAAGAATCAGTTACAACTCAGAGAGGCACCGACTAAACCAAACCAGGATTAAAGACTCAGCCTGGGGACCTAGGGGTAAGAGAAGAGTTGTTTATAGGCTTTTATATTTCTATTCCATCTGGCCTGGTCACTGAGTTCCTCCTCTCCCAGAAGTGTGGTTATTCAAGTTTACATTCTAATAAAGCTGGATTTCAGGTTTAAAAACCCCTTTGGAGAGAGTTCACTCAAGGAAAGGTGTGGGCAGGCATCTCTGCTCTCTGTCTGGGGAGCCCAGGACCCTGCAGGGCCCTGCCAGGTGGGGCTGGAGCAGCATCCATGGGCAGGATCCAGGGGCTGGATCTGGCGGCAGGATCCAGGGACAGGATCCAGGGGCAGCATCCAGCAGCAGGATCCAGGGGCAGGATCCAGCAGCAGCATCCAGCAGCAGCATCCAGGGGCTGGATCCAACAGCAGGATCCAGGGGCAGGATCCAGGAGGATTTCTGGACAGCGCAGGGAGGAGAGGGAGGTGAGGAAGCCACCAGATGAGGGTGATGAGGGGTCTGGGAGCCTGCTCTGGCTCAGATTAGCTCCTTGATTACTGTGCTGTGTTCTCATCAGAGGAGAAGAGGGTTTGATCAAAGGCAGATTACCTCAGACGGAGAGAGAAGGTTTCATTAGAGGCTCAGATGATGTGAAGTAACTGAACTCCTCCTCTGAGCAGGGCAGCTTAACCCTTGGGGAGGGGCTGCTCTCCCATGCCCCTGTTCCAGCAGCAGCTCCCAGCACAGGCAGACCCTGGAGGAGAGATCCTGGAGCTCAGAGATGCTCCAGGACTGGCACTCCAGCCCAGATGTTTTTCCTCAGCACAGATTCTGTCTCTTTCTGCCATGACTAATGAGGAGGAAGGCTCTTCCAAACCCACCTCCAGAGGGAGAAGTAAAATGGGAAACCTCCAACAATCCTGTACAAAATCAGCCCAAAACCTGATGAAAGTGTTCAGCACCCAAAACCTGATTTGAGTGTGTGATCAGCACCCAAAAACTGATTTAAGAGTGTGCTCAGCTTTCTGCTGGGGCAGCTGCAGTTCTCTGCTGCTGGGAAGGACAATTCTCCTCCTGCTCCATGTCCCCTTGGTGCATAATCCTGCACAAGCTGTTGGCTTTGAAACCAGCATCTTCCAGGAGATCCAACAACTCCTTTGGCTCAGCTCTCCCCAGATTTGCCTCCAGAGCCTGGCATGTTTAAAAGTGAAAATAATTGCTTGGGTTTTATCTGTCCAAACAGAGCTGTGTGTGAATAGATGCATCCCATCTTCTCCTGTGCCCCAGAGCTTGATGTCTTGGTTGTCTTTGCAGCTGACAGAGAGAAATTGGCACTTCCAGGACTCAGGGAGGCCTCTGCTATTGGACATGTCAGAAGAAATGCAGCTGAGCTGCTCCTGGAAGCATCCCTGCTCCCCACTGACACTGGGATCCGAGAGGAGAGGAGAGGAGAGGAGAGGAGAGGAGAGGAGAGGAGAGGAGAGGAGAGGAGAGGAGAGGAGAGGAGAGGAGAGGAGAGGAGAGGAGGTGTGGAAAAGCAGAATGTAGAATGGAGTTAGGGGACCACAGGAATGTATAAAACGATCCTGGGGCAGGGCTGAAAGAACTTTTCCCTTTCCTGTGAGATTCCTCACCCAGGGATGAAGTGTCAGGGAGAGCTCACTCCTCAGAACTGGACTCCCAGAGCTCCCAGCTCTTCCCTCTCCCACACTGCATCCTCCTCCCTGCTTTCTTTTATTCATTGAAATTCAATTTGTGTTCAAGCTGCTGCAGACTCAGGAATCTGCCTAGAGCTTGTCCTGGGAGAGCCATTCCTGGGCATTCCTGGGCTCTCCAGCCAATTTCCTACACTGCCAACAATACCAGTGTCCACTGAGTGCTGGTCCTGCCAAAACCAGGCTCTCATTGGGCTGTGGAGAGTGTCCTTCACTGGATGATCAGTGCTGAGACACTCTGGTAGGACGAAGCTTTGTCCGGGCTCTGGATGAGCCTTACACCCTCTGCCTTGGAAGAGAGCTCCAAGTGCTTAAGCAAACATTTACAGGTGAGGGGAAGAATGGGCACAGGATATTTTAATCCTGATATTCCTTAATATCTAAGGGCTCTGCACTGCAGTGCCTGCCTCAGCCAGGCATTCAGGGTAGAGCATCCCCTGGCTTCACAATCAACCCCTCTCTGCGATTTTACCCTCAGGACAAGGCCAGGATTTTCTTGGGAAAGGGAGGCTGTGTGAAGAGCTGAGCTGTGCAAAGTCTAACAGAACTCTCCTCCAAGGGCACAGAGAGCAAACCAAGAAAGCCAAACAGGAAACAAATTGACATCTGGCCTGGGCAGGGCTGAATTGCTGGAGAAAATCTGTTTGCTAATCTCAGGGTCCTTAGGTGGGAGCTCAGGGAAAGGTTCTTCCCTCCCCCAGAGGGTGCCCCAGGGAATGGGCACGGCCCCGAGGCTGCCAGAGCTGCAGGAGCTGCCAGGGATGGACAGGGGGGGATTGTTGGGGTGTCTGTGCAGGGACAGGGGCCGGGTCCATGGTCCCTTTGAGTCCCTCCAGCTCAGGATATTCTGTGCTTCTAAAAAGAGATGTAGCAAAATGATCCCTCAAGACAATCATGGACTGTGAGGTTTTATTTCTGCTCTTTGATCTTGCACTGCTGGGATGGGGAATCTCCCCTTTCCTCACCCAGCTCCTGAGGAACATTGGCAGAAGTGAGGAGTTCAGTGTTCACCCTGCACGGCTGAACCAAGGCTTGAAGATGATGGGAACAGAGCCTTGTACAGCTCCCCTTGCTTCTTTGGCTTTTTTTTCCTCCCTGTCTTGTCTCTCTTTCCCCTTTCCTAATTTCCCTCCTTGCACAGGATCCTGGCTTTGCTAACTGCATCCTTTGGGGTATGGGTGAGGCCCTGGAATGGTTAAGCAGGTTTCTGGATGATGTCCCTTTGCCAGGTCCCCAAGAACATCTCACTGGATGTACTGAAGCTGTTCCTCCAGCACTGCCCTGCCATTTGATCTCTCACCAGAGACAGATTTTCTGCTTTGCTGCTCTTTCAGTCCATGTTAACGTGATTTGAGCCTTGTTTTGCCTCATAGAAAGCAGAATCAAATTCCAGCAGTAGCAGCACCTCAGCCTGGTATCATTGCATTGATTTATTCCCCCTGCCCCAAAAGCACAGTTATTGCTTTCTGTAATAATGTCACAGAGCCTTCAGACAAGGGGCCTTGCTCTATTAAGGGTTTCTGTGGCTGAACAAAAGTGAGTAAGAGATGCTGTTACAAGGGAAGGCTTAATAGGCTCCAAATTCCCTTCTCCCCTCCCTAGATTCCTCATTAAAGGTGACATTGGCTCTCCCTGTTCCCATTGCCAGGAGAATTCCACAAGTGTCACTCTGGGACGTGAGAGTGTCTCCTCTGTACCCAGTGGTGCTCAGAACCCAGTTAATCCATCAGGAGATGTGTGTGGGAAGCAAAGGCATGAAGAGGGCATGGGAAGGATTTCAGTAGCCAAGGGAGCTTGGGAAGTGTGGCAGGGCTGTGGCAGAGGGAGGACACAGAATAGGAGGTGGGACAGGAAAGAGGAGGGGGACAGAAGCCATTGGAAGAGATGAGAAGCCATTGGAAATGCTGGGAGAGTCATGGCCACCAGATAAAGTTACCTGGGACTGGGAACTCCAGGGAATTCCCACCTTGAGCTCCCAGAGAGCTGCATTCCATGACCTGTGAACCAAGTCCTTCCACTTTCTCCCAGAGCAGCCAGAACAGACAAAACCATCATCCCTGTGTCCCCCAGGTTCTCGTCCTGCCATGCCCACCCTGGCCTGGCTGCCAGGACAGGATCCTGGATCCTGTGGATCATTCCAGTGGATTGCTGTCCCTGGCAATCAGGCGGTGTGAGCATCCCTGCCGTGCTCCCTTGGAATGGCACAGACTGGGCTGGCATCTTTGGTACATGAATCTCCTCACAGGATGGAAAATCAGACAGGAAAGGAAAAGCAATGGAACCCCTGACCCAAGATTTTGGGATCCCTGAAGCCAAGAGACAGCCTGAGCTCCCAACCCATTCTGAGTAATGACTGCAAAACATTTTTTCCTGTAGCCTCTCCAATGCTTGCTTGCAGGGGAGGAAGAAGTCCAAGGAGAAGGCAGAGCCTTCAGGAAGACACCTTGGATTGTCCCCCATTGATTCATAACTCCCATAACTCAGTGGTTCATGCCCTGACCTGGGACAAACATGGTGATCCCAGGCTCCAGAAAAGCAGATTATTATTGCATTATACGCAAGCACCTGGAGTTCAAGTCCATCCCAGGCTCCATGGCATTGCTTGCCTTCCTGAAGAATGTGAGGAAAGAAAAACAGTGAAGACAATCCCCTTATAAGGACCAGGCCTTTGTCTCCTCTAAGGACCACAACAGGTCCCTGCAGGTGCAGAGGAGATCAGCAGCACCCTTTTTATCCAAGGATTTCACATTTTTTCCCCCAGAGACTGATTATGCTAATTTCCCTGGGAATAAACATGCCAAGACTTTTTGTGCTGGGAGCCTCACAAGTCCCACTCTGGGATGTGACGTGATCTTCTTTGCACTCAGATCCCAGTTAATCCATCAGGAGAAGTCTGTGGGAAGCAGAAACCATGGAGAGGGCATGAGAAGGATTAAAAGAGCCAAGAGAATTCAGATTTATCAAGATGGACTGCTGTCTGCTCTTCATAGGATCATAAAATCATGGAATCATGGAATGGTTGGGTTGGAAGGGACCTTAAAGCCCTGCCATGGGCAGGGACACCTTCCACTGTCCCAGGCTGCTCCAAGCCCCATCCAACCTGGCCTTGGACATTTCCAGGGATCCAGGGACAGCCACAGCTGCTCTGGGCACCCTTTTCCTGTTCCTCTTGAAGGTTTCTGGATCTTCACTCTCTGCCAGCAGCTCTGTTAGCCTTTCCTCAGCAATGAAAGCATCAGCATTCCCCACACTGGATGCCATCTCCCTCCTGGCCATCAGTGGCAGGAAAATACACACCAGAGACCTGGAAAATCCAGACAAAGCTCTGGGAAGAACCAGCCAGGTTTGGGATGCCACCTTGGCATGCCTGGTATATCAAATGAACACAGGACCCCTCTGAAGTCCCCAGTGCTGCTGCTGCCCTGCTCCTCTTCCTTCTCCAGTTGGGAAGGGGTTGGGATTTCCTCCAGGCAGCTGCAGCAGGAGGAGGAGCAGTTGCAGCCCCCACGTGAGACACAGAGAGAAATCCCAGCCCTGCCGAGGCAGGAGTCAAAGCTCGTTAGCGTTATTGCACATTAGAGATGGTCATTATCTAACAGCAAAGGTACTGCACCCAATCCGGGGTAATTTATTTTGGACCTCGTTATGATGGATAAAGATTAATTAATCACCGTGCTGGAAGTTAGTGGTTGCCTAGGGAGCCATGATCACGACCTGATTATCTTTAATATAGGCAAAGAGAGAGCAGTCCCCACCAATTCATGTCTATAACACACTCACACCGTGCTTTAAACAGACTCATTTCCCCAAGCTGGGCAAAATGAGCACTGGAATTAATTTGGAGGGAAATTGGAATTAAAAAAAGAGTGAATGAAGACATTAAATTCTTTCATGAGGGATGATTAGGTCAGAATTTCACCCCAAAGAAAGATGATTTTGCCTGAAAGTCTGCACTGGTTTAGTGGTAAAGGGAAGGAGCTGTTAAAATAAAAATGTCACACGGACAGAATTGAGACAGGGAAAGATTCATGGTTACTGGCATGAAGTGCAGCAAGAAAAAGTTAGAATTTATAAGGAAAACTGAAAATAACAATAATAATTATAAAAATAACCCCTAGCTCGCAGGTTGGTGAGCAATGGGGGGTTTCTCAGGGGGCCTTTTGGATTTGCAAGGCCAGGTTTTGGGACCAGGGCAGGTCACAGGGGTGGTTGCTGTGAGGAACTGCCAGAAGCTTCCCCCGTGTTCAGCAGAGCCAATCCCAGCGGCTCCAGGACAGACCCTCCCTGGCCAAGGCCCAGCCCAGCAGGGATGGTGCCACCTGCCTCAGGGGGCTTCCCCACCTGCATGCTCCAGGCTGGTGGCATCCATGCACTGGTGACACCACGACTTGGGACACACTGGGACAATGAACTCTGACCAGTTTTATGCCAGTTCTATTCCCAATCCCAGAAATCTTCTATTTATTCTTTCTTCCTTGACAAAACTGCCCAGGCAGAAGGCCACACTGGGCAGTGGGATTCCCTTGTTGTTGGTTCCTTGGTTGCATGCTTCAGGATGGATGAGGGCCGGCAGTCAGGGGCTCAGGGGAGCTCTGATGTGCAGGTGTCGAGCCAGAAGAGCCCATGTGCCCATGGCCAGCAGATGGAGGATACCCAAGAGAACAGAGATGAGGTTCCCTCTCCGTTCCCTCTATGCCACTGCAGGACTGGCACTGACATGTCCCTCTTTCTGTGCCCTGCTCTGACACCCATGTGCCCTTGGTGGGGAACAGGATGCACTAACCTGTCTGGAACCCTCCATGAGCTGTGGTTCCATGAACACTGCTTAGTCCCACTCTCTGTGCTTGGGTGGCTGCAATGACAATTCCCAGCTTTCACCTTTCCATGTGGCACACTCCACATTGGGGACAGGCTCCTGCCAAACAAGGCGCCTCCCCCAGCACTTTGTCAACTCCTTCTCCTGCCCATGGTCCTGTTCAACCACCTGAAACAACTCAAAGTCTCTCATCTGGATTATTACTAACTCCTCCGTGCTGAAAGGAAGATCTCCTGCTCCCATTCTGCCAGTGCCCAAGTTCCTGACTCAGGACCTGTGGGAGAGCATGGGTTGTCCCACATCCCCTCCCCAAATGGCTCAGCTTTGCCACAGAGAATCCACAAGAGGAGCCTCGCTCCTGCACTGTTGGTATTGTGTAAATAATCCCCAACCCTCAGCTGCTGGGGACTTCCACATCATCCTCCTGCCTGGGACATGAGGAGCAGGTCATTCCTGACAGCAGCAAGCTCTGCCTTTCCCTTGCAGAGCCTGTGGAATGGTGCCAGTGGGTGCCAGAGCACAGCCAGGTCCGAGTCCTGCTGAGGAGAGAGCTGGATCCATGCAGGTGGGTGCTGGCAGGACAAACAGACATGGCAGAATGCTGGAGGATGGTGAGACAAGGCCCAAAGTGCAGCAGGGGAAGGGTTCCAGTCACATTGGGGGTGTGGGTGCAAGCAGAGCTCTGAGCTGCCAAGGCCTGAGGGCGGAGGGGAAGGTGTTTGGTGCCTGGGGAAGGGATGGACATGAAATAATGGCTCGATTCCTTGTCCTCATGGGTTCATCCCTCTGGATCACTGTGGTGGGAGGAAGGGAAGGTCAGACCCCGGGCAAGGCTTTGCCAGGCTGTCCCACTGTCCCACCAAACCCAGTCTGGCCCCAGGGCAAGGAACCAATCTCTGGGGGAATTTCCTGGGAGTTGCAGCAGACAGACTCCTCTTCTGCCAAAACTGGGGGTCTAGGTGGTCTGGACATCTCCAGGCATCCCCCACTAGAGCCCAAATCCTGGTCCCACTGCAGGAACACTCTGCCCTCCCAGTGCTGAGGTGGGAGAAGAAGCTGAGGAGAATTTGTGCTGGGAGAACTGCCCAGCTCTGGGAAGGGCAAGGAGAGTGAAAATATTGGCATGAGCCAGTGGGAGCAAGATGGAAAACACCAGAAAATCCTCCCAGCCTGTTTTGTACTTCACTCACTGAGCCACAGCCCTGTCACAGTCTCAGTCACCCCAAAGGTGGGAATGCTCCCCAGAAAACCATGATGGGAGATGGAATGGGGCACAGTGATACTCCAAGAGGAGTGTTCTGATCCTCCCAGAGTTTCAGTGCAGCTGGGGTTCCTGCTGGGAAGTGTTTCCAAGCACTTTGACCAGGAACCCCTGGGAGTTCACACACACCCAGCCCCGAGCCTGCCCTGCACACACCGGCCTTTCCATGTCCCACAGTCAGAGCCTCGGGATGTTTCAGGGAAAACAGAGCTTCATTCATGACCTCGTGGTCCTGAGCCAGCAGCTTCCTTTCCCTTCCTTCCCCTGCCAGCTGCAGCCCAGGCTCTGCTGCCAGCCTGGCCACGGGACACAGAGCACTCAGTCCAAGCCCATTTATCCCAGAAAGGGAAGGAAGGCACAGGCAGGAGTCAGGCTGGAGCACGGAGAGATGCAAAACCTTTGGGCTGAGCTTGATCCCAGGTCCCACTGGGAAAGTGGGGAAGGGGCAAGGGCTGTGTCCAGGGAGCTTTCCCAACTGGCAAACTGTGCTGAGCAGAGCTGGTGGAAGCTGCTGCCAAGTCCAGGGAAAGACACAGGAGTTCCTGGGAAGGAGGACAATCCTGGGGCAGCCTGAGCCCACCAGCTGCACTCCTGGTGGCTGATGCATCCCAGCACAGGACTGGATGCTCTGGACTCATGGCAAAGGGCTTCCTGTCTAGTCCAGACCAGTTCACTTCCAGATGTGGAAGTCTGAAATGACCCAGAGAAGTTAAATCCCAGCAGTGGCTGACACCAATCCCAAAGACTATGAATCCACCTGCGAGCTGCTGGGCTCTGGCAGCAGGTGTGGATCAGAGCCACTGTCACAGCAGAGCCTGCTCAGGCTGGGGCTGTCCTGGCAGTTCTGCCTCGTCAGCCAAGGACAGGATGCTGGGAATTGCTGATACAGAGGGAATGGGGATGGCAAACATCACATTGTGGAATATTCCAAGGGGGAAGCTGGAGAGGCAGCACCCAGGACAGCTCGGGAGGTGGCAGTGCTGGGTCCTGGCAGGGGGAGAACAGACCCAAGGGAATAACTCCACCATTTCACTGGGCTCAGGGTATGCCTGCCTCCTCCAGGCTAGTCTTGCCTAAAGTTCATAATGGGAGAAAGGGAAAATACCACATGGAGCAAAGTCCACCTAATATTTGGCTGTCTAAGAATTGAAGTCATAAGTCCTACAGAACTCCCTATTTAGGGATGCAATCAAAAGCGTCACATAAAAACTTCCTATGTGTGTCCTCTCTTCCAGTGCTGTGCTCTCCTCCACAATGTCCCTGTGGGGACTCAGACCTGGCCTGGAGTGCCCAGGTCCCTCAGGCAGAGTCACAGAGGGGTGGGGAGTCACCTCTAATATAATCTTTCTTCAGTTTACTTAGGGAGAGGAGTCTCTCTTGCCATGCCATGGAGACTCCTTCACAAGAAACAGTTCCCTCGTTTTAATTTCCATGAATAGCAGCCACTCAGAAATCTGCAATTGTGAAGTCCCTCCCATCTTTTGAGCCTTCCCACAGCTGTGTTCATGGGCCATGTCAACTTATTGGGGCACTATTTTAAGGATGAGCTGTTTTAGCATAAAAAGTTATTTTCATCCATCTCTGGGAACAGAGGTTTTCTTCTTTTATTTCTGGGGTGAAGTTTCTCAACTCTCTGTTTAAATTTCTCATGGGATCGTAGCAACATTTGCTTGCTTCAATACTGGTGCCTTGGCACACAGTTGTGTTAGGATGCTGCGTTCCCCCAATGCATTTCCATGAGTTCCAGGGGAAAAAAAACAAAGTCTGATTATCAAATATATCTTCACCATAGCCTCACAAAAAAAAGAATTTCAGCCTAAGACATCTCCTCAATCACTCCCATCTAGACTTTGACTCCTTCTTCACTGACCTCAGAGTCCCATGTTGTTGCCTCTGTGTGTCCTCGCCCTTTTTCTTTTCCTCATTTGGGAGGGAATTTGTGTTCATAGGTTCGTTCGTTCTCAAGCTTTTTCAATTGAAACTGTTTTTATAGAGTTCTGCAGTGTTGAAGGGTAGATCTCGTCCAGGCTCTGCAGTTGAATAGCTGTGTCTGTCACTGCTGACCACGTGGTCCCGTCTGGCCAGCATGGTGCGAGTCGTGCTGGATGCCTGTGGCACAACTGCACCTTTCCTTCATGTGGGATGCTGGGAAAAGAAACAAAACTGCTGCTGCTGGTTTTGCCCTTCTGTCTGCAGCCTGGCTGCCTAAGCATGTGTCTTGGGTTGCAATACAGGATGTAACCAGCAGTGTGTATTCTATCACCATCTGTTAAAACCAGGTGGGGCAGTGATCCTGATCTTTCCACAACCCATCCTTCCTTCAGGAGATCTCTTCTATTCATGGCCATTGAGTCCCAGTGCATGACTGATAAAATTCCATCATCCCACTGGGAGATGCTCCAGCCAGGGGGAGGAGCCAAACCTTTCCTACCTAGATAAAATCTGAGATTTGGAACATCAGAGCAGCCTTTTTCCACTGGATTCCAGAAGAAAGCCAGACCTTTCTACATCGTCACTGGACCTTCAGAGGGAAACTGCACCTTGTCCAGGAGCACTGCTCCAACTGAAGCACATCTGTCACTGCAGGAGGATGCAGCCACCATTGAATGGCACTGCGGGCAACACCCTGACTGACTGACAGGTGTCAGCTTGGATTCTGATGCTGTCAGTGTTTTGGGTTTGTTCTTTGTAGTACTGTATTTCTATTTTAATTTTCTTAGTGAAGAACTGTTATTCCTATACCCTATACCCGAGATTCCCCTAATTTCAAAATTATAATAATTTGGAGGGAGGAGATTTACATTCTCCCTTTGTCCTGGTTTAGGGGACAGGTGTTGCCAGAAAAAGGCAGGAGCTTTTCC
>VRYO01002581.1:6194548-6227901 GCA_009812075.1 Sialia sialis | reverse complement strand
TCCCTGCTCCTGTCCCTGCTTACCACAGAGCAGAGCTCAGTGCCTCCCTCCACTCTTCCCCAAGACATTCCTCCTGTGGACAGCTGGGCTCCTTCCCTCCGTGCTGTGCTGCCCCTGGGAGCTGAGGAGTTCTGGAGAACGATGCCAGGACAAGCTTCTTGCCAAACTGGAGAACAGGGGACGCTGCTGTGACTGGTCCCAGTCTTGCTGGCCTGGCAGCACCACAGCACCCTGCAGCCATGGCTGGGAGGACAACTGGAGCTCCTGCCCTTGTTTTTTGGTGCCTGGCACATTCCCAGCCATTCCCAGAGCATTGGCATCCCTGCACTGGCTCGATGTGCTGGGAAATGGAGTCCCCAGTGCCAGCCCAGGTGTGACACCGGCTCTCCACACTGGGCTCAGCAGCAGGGCAGGTGACGGCTCCAGGAGCTCTTTCTGTGCCTATTTCTCCCCCCAAAATCATTCTTCCCTGTTTTCTGGGCTCCAGGGCTGCCTGGGCTCTGCCAGCCCCACCAGGCAGGAGGCACAGCCCTGGTGCAGAGTAGGTATCGACGTGCCCCAATATTCATGGTCTCATAAAGCTGTTTTATGGTGTTATAATAACCCTAAATATGGCACTATTGGCAACAGAGAGTTCGCAGTTCTGAGCGCTCTATCCTCGGTGAAGTAAATGCCTCCCAGTCATCAATAGAGGAGCTGGATGGAGTCAAGTAAACAGCAACTCTTCAATCCTTCTCCCCGCTGCAGCTTCACAAGGTATCAATATATCTATCGGAGTCCTTTGTGAGCAAGGCATAAATCTTGGGCGTTTGTTTGCCGGGAACAAACGCTTTATTATTAGCAAATTGTAAAGCAGGGGCGAAGCGCTGTGCTAACAAGTGCCCGATCTGCAATGCTAATGGCAGCTGGCTGCAGCTCACACTCACGCCCCTCCTGTAAACACCTCCGTGGGAGTGAGAGCATCTCCCGGTGACTGAGAGCCCAGCCTTCCCCTCCCGCTCCTGCTGCCGCTTCAGCTGCCCAAAATAAGCTCTGCAATCGCTCCAGGTCTGGCAGACGAGCCCGGGAAAGAGCTGGGCAACGCTCTCCACTCTGAGTGGCAGCGGAGCATTTTGATATCTTGCCAGAATTCCTGAAAAAGGAAAGGGGAAAATCCATTTTCTTTCTTTTTTTTTTTCTTCTTTTTTTTTCTCCAGGCTGTTGTTATCAGGAGGGAGTGGAGAGCTGTGTTTGCCAGGAGCTGTGTGGGGCCGGGAACACGCTGGGAGAGGTTCTGCAGGGCTCTCCAAAAATCCTGAATGATCAGAGCCCACTTCAGTCGGGACACCTGGATAGGGCTGCCAGGGAAAACTCAGGGGACACCATGAGCTGTGGGAACTTCCCCAACCCCACCCCTCCTTTAGAGGTGCTCAGCTCAGCCCTGGTTCGACAAGAAAACCTCCTCGGTCTTTCCCACCTCCCTGGGAAGGGGAATAACCCCAGGGTGCTGCCACAAGATTCTGAAACTGGAGGTTAAGGGAGGTTCCCTCCCGGTTTTCTATTTTCCAGTGCATCGCCATCCTGGTCATTAGATATTCCATCCAATTGAAAGGGGAATGTGTATTTGCACCATGAGCTGAAGGGCTGGTGGGATGCTCAGCCTGACTTAGAGACTCCTCTGTGCTCCTGGAGCCCACCTTCCCCTTGCAGTGTCAGGCACACTGCTGCCATCGCAGGGACACTGCACCAGGGTGGTTTGCAGAGCTCGGATATTCCCAGCAGCTCCTTAGGAGCGCTGCAGAAGGAGCTGCACCCACCACCCACTCCTGCCAGGGAACAGCAAACACGGGCAGATATTTGCAAGCTCTATTCAGAATGCTTTGAAACAGCTCCTCAAGTCAGGTTTGGTAAAGCTCTCAGTGATCTTCCCCACTCTGAGAAGGTTTTTATGTATTACAGAGCACTTTGTTACACACGCACAGGAAGGTGCCCTTCAGAGGCGGCTTCTCTGTTGCTTTAGGGTGACATGAAGTTGTCCATGTGAGCTGGAGGAAGAGCAGCCCCAGACAGCAAAAATCCCTCCACACTCAGGCAGTGGTGCAAGAGCTTCCCAGGCTGCAGTTTTCCAGGGCACAGCCCCTCTCCACAAGGCTCTGTTGGAGCAGAGCTGAGCATGGTCCCTGCAACAGCTGTTGAGATGGAGAGTTCCCAGGGGCTCCTCTTGCTGCTCTGCTGGGAACTCAGACAGGCAGAGGTGGGACCAACCAGGCACACACACCTGGGCACCCGCTTAGTCCCATTTTCCTGCCCTCTGCCCCTTTCTGAGGTAAGTAACTGCACGTGAGGAGCTGGGGCTGGGTGGGATTGAGCCTCACCAGGCTCCTTCATGGTGTAAAGGTTCTCCTGGCTCCCGGGGGGAAATGGAAGACCAGGACTGTGAAAGGTGAGAAAGATATGGAGGGCATTAGCCAAAGGGCCTGCTGGGCTCTGGGCTTGGAAAAACCTCAAAAGGAGGGATAAGGAATCCCTGCTGCCCTTGCCATGCCAGCATCCATCTGCAGGGCTGCCAGCCGTGGTCTCCTCCATCCTGCCCTGTTCCTGCACTGCTCCCTGAGCATCACTCCTGATAAAGAGATAGAGCTGGGACATGGTCCCGCCACCACAACCCTGTTCCACTGGGAAAAGTCCCTTTCAACCCTGCCCATCCTCCCCAGGATGCCCAGGGCAGCCGCACATCTTCCACATGGCCTCTACCTCCCAACAGCTGCAGTGCTCAGCAGAAATATCAGGCTGGACATCAGGAGGAATTTCCTCATGGAAAGGGTGGTCAGGCCTTGGCAGGGGCTGCCCAGGGATGTTTGGAGTCCCCATGCCTGGAAGTGTCCAAGGAAGGCCACTGTGTGTCACTCAGGGCTCTGGGCTGGTGGGGATCAGTCACAGGTTGGAATCAATGACCTTGGAGGGCTTTTTCAGTCTCAGTGATTCCAGGATTCTGTGAATAAGCCAAGGTTCTCACTTCCAGCAGACCCTGAGCAAAGCCTCCAGCCCTGCAGGAATCTCTTATCGAGAAAAGAAGCCAAAATTGCAGCTCCTGCAGCATGAAAATGCTCAGGGATGTCTTGCTTTGCACCTGCAGCAGTCTCAGCCTCATGCTGGCTTTGCCTGATGTTCCCAGAATCTCATGGATCAACACACAGAGCCCATGGCAGCAGCCCTGTGCCAAGCCCTGGCAGTGCTGCCCTTGGAGGGGACAGAGGTGATAGTGGAGCACGAAGTGATGCCCCCTCCTTGGCCTGTCTTTGGCAAACTCACAGCGGTTCCAATGCAATTCCTGCCTCCCTGATTCCATGATCCCCGAACCCCGGCCAGTCCAATGCAATTCCTGCCTCCCTGATCTCATGATCCCTGAACCTTGGCCCATACAATGCAATTCCTGCCTCCCTGATCCCGCATTCCCGAACCCGGCTGGTCCAATGGAGTTCCTGCCGTGGCCGCACAGATGGCGTCGGGTCCGGCCGTGTGAGCGCGGCTCTGCAGGGCTCTGTGCACCCCAAGATGAACCCCCAAATCCCGCCGTGTTTGGACAGCGCTCCGTGACCTGAGTGATTTCTCTCCCTTTCATGCCCAGCGCTCTAAAAATCCACTGCAGCGCTGACACCCAGCATCACCTGCTGTAAAATCCCTGTCTCCCTTGAAATCCCCGTGAGGGGGCTGTGATTGCTGCCTCTGGGGCTGCCGAGATCAGCGCTGTGCACAGCTCTGCTCGGTGCTGTCCCTGCCCCGTGTCCCCTGGGCAGCAGGGCCAGCCCCAGCCCCTGCCAGGCTCCTCTGTCCCTGCCAGCTCCCCCCAGCGCTGCCCCGCTGCTTCCCTGAAACTTGTCCTGTACTTTACTTTGAATGCAGCAGGGAGTCAGAATTCCGCCCACTGTTCCCTTCTATTCTTGGCCCTCCGCTTCCCTCACCTCCCAACCAAAATCTGTTCTTCTTCTGAAAATGGCTTTGATTTTCTGACGCCAAGAAAGCAGCTCTCCCACAGGGGTTGTGGGGCCGTGGGCTGGCACCCCCTGGCTCTGAGCAGCCCGGCCCGGGGGCTGCCCTTGCCCTCGCTGACCCCTCTGTCCAGCCGGGGCTGCTCTGCCTGGTGGCTCCTGCAATCCCTGTTTGTTGTCTTTGTCGCCTGCCTCTTGCCAGCACTGCTGCATTTACGGGATTGTTGCTGGGAATCAGCGGCGTGCCCGTGTTTTCCTCCCTCCGTGCCTGTGATTGCCGGGCGAGGCGGAACGCGCTGTTTGTCCCTTTTCCAAGCGTCCCTGTCGATTCAATAAGAACAGATTATTCATCTGCTGCGGGAGGCTAATTGCAAACAGCCAGCAAACAGAAGATTATTTCCTTGTGAAGGAATGGGCAGCGCTGGCCCTGCACCTTTTGGCAGCATGGGTCAAACCCAAGCTCACCCTGGTGCCAGCAGCCTCTGCTGGCTTTGGGGTCCCACCAACAGGGACTCTGCTCAGCGAGGCAGCAGCACAGCCCTGCCAGCCCCAGTCCAAGCAGCAGCAGTGCCAGAACCCCTCCAGCTCACACCCAGACACACCTGAAACACCTGCACCAGCTCCCTGAGCTCCTGAGCCTGCACTGGGGGGAATCCTCAGGTGCTCTTCAGGGCTTTGAGGTCTCTGGAACACAAAACCCCCAAACCTGCATCCTAGCACTGCTCATTTTACATCCTTAGCCAAGATTTGGCACAAACACAGTCCCAGGGTGAGCAGGAGCCTCACGGAGGTTCGTGCAGTTCAGGAATGTGGAAGGGTGTTCTGGAAATGAGGTTTGTGTGTCATTCCCACAGCATCCTCCAGCACTCCTGGTGGCACCTCAGCTCCACACATTTCTGACACTGACCCTGCAGGAGCAGCAGGGCCTGAGCATGCTGAGTGCCATCCCCTCTGCAAGGACTGGGGAAGGCTGGTCCTGCAGGGCATGGGAGCACGGGTGTTGGATCCCTAGCTCTGGGTGCTGCTGCCAGGGCTCTGAACTGGCAGCTGCTCTGCACAGAGTCAAGTTTTCAATGAGAGGAGCTGATTTCCATGCAGCCTTCCCACAGAGCTGCATTCTGTTTTCCTGCAGCCTTCTGCCTTTTCCTGAAAACCACTTGCTTTAGGAAGCTACGTGGGCACTTTGCTTTTCCTGGGGACACTCTGCAGGAGCAGCTCTCAGCTGTCACTTCAGTGTCTGCACTGCTCTGTGCGAGGGTGGACGATGGAGGGGCCACCAGGCCAGGGGGGTTCAGGCCTAATCCCAGCAGCTCTCTAGGCTCAGGCTGCTGCCAAAACCACACCTCCTTCTCACTGTAGTCAGCTGGTTTTTGCCAAAATACTCAAATCTATGACTTTCATTTGCCACTTCCCCTGTGGAATTGGGTGCCCAAATGTTCCCCTGCCCTTTGCCAGCAGAGCAAAGCCATGACCTTGACAGGGATGTTTCTAAAGCCTTCATTAAGAGCTGATTGAACAGCACTGGCAGCATTTTCTTAGCATTATTTCTTAAAGCCAAAATAGTTCTTACAAAGCCTTGAAAGTTCCAGCACATGTCCTGGAAAACCTCTGTGGTCCAGAGCAGCAATAATGCCCCAGGAATTCAGTGTTGGTGAGCAGGGTTAGCTGGGCTCTAACACCAGCAGCTCCAAAAGGCCAAACCCTGGCGTTTGCTGGGATCATGGGAGTTTGGACAAGAACTGCCAACCTGGATCAAAGACAAATCCACCAGATTTGAGCTGTTTGAGTATTCCTGCACTCCCCTGAATATAGAGCAAGTTTCGGGGCAGAAAAAAAGGTTTGAAAAAGTCCAGTTTGCCACAGGTTCTCTCCAGGTGATGTCTGAGGTTGGATTTAGTCTAAAACCTCCTTGGAATTGAGCAATACTGTGGTTCTCCAGTCCAGTTTTGCATGGTCAGTACTGGAGAATTCTGCTCTGAACTTTGCCCTTCCCTGCAGTCTCATGCATTACATCTTCAGGAAAACACACAGTAGAATTGTATTTACTTGTTTAATTCTAACTATAGACGACAATATTGCCTCACACCTCTTTGTGAAACGCCCTCAGTGGTTCCAGCCCACTCTGCTGCTTTCCATGGTGAGGCTGAAGACTTGGGACTGACTAAAGGGGCTAAAAACTGAAGAGCCAGACTCTGGCACCTGGAGATCCATGGGGCAGAATGACAAAACTGCTTAAACTTGTCCTGTCCCAGCTGAAGATCCTGGGAGGACCCAGGAGCAGGTCAAGCCAAACTTTGCAGATAACTGAAAAAGTAATCACTGCTCTACCCCAGCTTCCCATCTTGCACCTTCCTCCAGCTCCACATGTTTCTCTTTTCCATGTCTGGTTTTTCTGCTCTTTAGCCAGTTTATCCACCACCAAGCCAAGCTAAGTGCCAGATCCATCAGGGAGCTGTGCAGGGTGTGGGACACTGAGTCCCTCACACCCCTCAGGCACAGCCTGCTCCTGGCCCCCCTTGCCTGGAGCCAGGGCAGTTCCTCCTGTTGTGCCCCCAGGGACCCTCAGGCTGTTCTTGGAGATCTCCTTCTTCCTTAGGGCAGATTTCTCCTCCTCAGGCTGTTTGGAAGGTTTCAAAGGGTGGCTGGGCACAGTTCCTGGTGCATCACACTGCTCCCAGCCCCTCCAGTGCCCTTACCCAGGACTGCCACACCATGTGGGCACATCTGTGTGTCCCACGTCATCTGGTCCAGCTTGAAGCTGTGATTTTTCTCCAGGCTGCCCTGCTCCCCATCTCTATGTCCTCTCCTTCCACCATTGCCCATACCACCTCAGCTTTGGTTCCTGCTCCAGGGTAGCTCTTTTTCCTCTTTGTTGATGGCAGCAGCAAAAGGGGAAGAGTCCAATTTTAGGCCTGGAACAGATTTACCTTCAGTGTCCTTGGACAAGCCATGGAGCTGCTCCATGTTTGGTAGCAAATCCCCATCGGTGGGGGGAGAAGAGCTGGCCAGGTGTTGATGGGATGCCCTGATGTGTCTCACATCCCTGTGCCTGCTCCAACACAGCTCTGCTCGAGGTACAGGAGCATCCCCAGAAGTCTCTGCAGGCCCTGGAGATTTTCAAGTTAAGACATGAGCTAGAGGAGTAATCTGAAATGAATAATTTATTTTGGTGAATTTTCCTTCCCTCTGTTTACAGATTGTCTCAGAGCAGATTGCAGCTTTCGCACCTCAATTCATTATTGGAAACTATTTGCAGATAGTTCCTGGTCTGCAGCTCATTTGCTAACTCTGCTGGGAGCACTGCAGATCTGAAATCAGAGCTGTTGTGACTGGTCAGGTGGTGCTGCCATGCTCTCATTCCTCTGTGAGATCTCAGTGACACTCGGGATGGGGCTGCAAGGGTGGCTGCTCCCAGTCACAAATTCCATGTTCATTTTCTGCCAGTGCTCTCCAGCAGTCTTCCTGCAAGTCCCTGCAGCTGCCAGGACAGCCAGGGGCTTTGGGAGAGGAGGAGGCAGCCTTAAAAATACACAAGGAAATGGAAAACAAACAAACAAACAAACAAACAAAGTGAGAAGTCCCAGTAATTCAAGGCAGAGGAAGTCTGTGGAGCATTGTCCATCCCAGTGGAGACACGGTTGGGTCGGAGGAAAACACAAAGCTGAGCCCTCAAGTACGACATGGGTAACACATGGATTACAGCCCACTCCCCACGTGCTGCCCCTGGGAACTGCAGAGGCTCTGGAACGCAGAGCTCAGAGCAGACAGGACCTGGCAGGTGACCCCGGCTGGATCCTGCCACTGTGACTGGAATCAAGAGAGGAAACTTTTGTAACCGTGCTAGAACAGTAACATAAAAACCAGACCATTATTTGGAAGCTTCCAGGTGTCCCAGCAGTCATGGGGGCACCCAGTATTGGATTCTTAAAATTTTTATAGGTTTAACAAATTAGCATATCTAACAAATACCATCCAATTAGAACAGCAGTTGGTTACTTAACCAACTAAATTTCCCCCAGGTATTGCCCCACTGGTGTCAGTCCAGGGCTTCTTTGCCCCACTTCTCGTTATGCCTTCTCAAACTCTGATTACAAAATGGAATGTTCTTCTTGTAGGTCGTCTACTTTAAAATAAGACTAAACAGTATTTCAGGAATGTGTTAGAAGGGTAGCTTCTTATTCTGAAATCTAAGAGAAAGGATAGGAAAAATACCAGGAGCTGTATAACCACATATTAATGGTCTACAAAGTCACAAACACATGAAAAATACATAAAAAGCAAAAATCTTCAGGCATTGACTGGGTTGGAGCAGCCATTCTTCAGCTGCTGCTTCCAGGACTCTTCCCACTCATTGGCACTGCGTCCAGCTGTACTGAGAGCAAAATGAAAGCAAAAGCACTAAGAGACCCCAAATCAGAAATACAATTTAATAGGGAAAATAAAATTACATGCAAAAGTACAAAAGAAAAGCACTGCCAGAGTCAGAATACAACCTTAATTAGGGCGGTGGGACCAGTCCAGATGAAACGGTCTTGCTGGATCCTGTAGAAAGGTCTGGTAGCTCCTGTCCCCTGGAAACCAGTGGGAAAGAGTTGCTCTGATGTTCCAAATCTCAGGTTTTATCTAGGTGGGAAAGGTTTGGCTCCTCCCCCTGGCTGGAGCATCTCCCAGTGGGATGATGGAATTTTATCAGTCATGCACTGAGACTCAATGGCCATTAACAGGAGATATCTCCTGGAGGAAGGATGGGTTGTGAAAAGATAAAGAACACGGCCCCAGCTGTTTTTTTTACCAGCTGATGATAGAACAGACACCTTTGGGCACATCTTGACATTGTAACCTAGGACACCACCACACTGCTGGTGGTGCAGGGAGAGCCCAGCCTGTGCAGGATACACTCACAGCTCGGACTGAAGGCTGCTGGGAGAGCTTTTCACCCCAAGACCCTGCTTGGTCTGGATCCTGTGTCTGCCTGGAGATTTGGCATTTGGGTGGGGATGAGAGTGGCTGGTGCAGAAATGGAGAGGCCAAGGCTGTGCTGGGCTGCCAGGTCCCTGGGATGGCCTGGGGGACGCTCAGCATTCCCAGTTCAGCCAAACTTCCAACACCTCCGGAAAGCACAGGGGTCCCCTGGCCCAGCTCCATGCAGGAGCAGCGTCAATGTCAGGTCTTCATTCACATTTTGCTGCACTTCTCCCACTCCCCTTGGCTCCCCCTGCATGTGCAGAATCTCTGGGGTGGACTGGCCCCAGCTGGACGTTTGGTGCCCACCAAAGCTGCTTTATCACTGCTCTCTGCAACTGGAGAGGGGAGAGAAAATAAAGGGAGAGGAAAACACTGGGAGAGATCTCTCCCTGGTCACCATCACAGGCACAGCAGCCTGATCTTGGGGGATATTGATTGAATTTATTACTAAAAAAGCAGAACAGGACAATGAGAATAAAATAAATCTTTAAAACAGCTTTCCTCCACCTCTCCCTCCTTCCTCTTCTCTGTGTTCTGGAGCCAGGCTGGGAGAGCTGGGGGGTTCACCTGGAGAGGAGAAGGAGAGGAGAAGAAGGAGAAGGAGAAGGAGAAGGAGAAGGAGAAGGAGAAGGAGAAGGAGAAGGAGAAGGAGAAGGAGAAGGAGAAGGAGAAGGAGAAGGAGAAGGAGAAGGAGAGAAAAATTCACTTGAAGAACAGACCCGAGAGACACTTCCAGTGCCCAAAGGGACTCCAGGAGAGCTGGAGAGGCACTTTGGGCAAGGGATGGAGGGACAGGACACAGAGAATGGCTTCCACTGCCAGAGGGCAGGGATGGATGGGATATTGGGAAGGAATTGTTCCCTGGGAGGGTGGGCAGGCCCTGGCACAGGGTGCCCAGAGAAGCTGTGGCTGTCCCTGGATCCCTGGAAGTGACCAAGGCCAGGCTGGACAGGGCTTGGAACAGCCTGGGACAGTGGAAGGTGTCCCCCAAACCATTCTGGGATTCTCTGTCTGCTCCCATCTGCTTCACAGTCAGTGCAGGGTGAGCTCAGGGCAGCTCCAAGCCCAGTGGCACTCTTCAGCCAGGTGAGTCTCCCCAGGGCTGGAAAGGGAGCAGCTTTCTGAAAGAGATGCCTGAATAATCTGCAGCCCTTCCTGCACAGCCTTCTGAAGGATTCCTGGCACATCCCAATCTCAGCAGCACTTTCAGGACCAGGTGGGAACCTTTTACAGAGGGGATTGATGTGTCAGCCTGGAGCGGTGCTGGGATGATTTACAGGAACAACTCGTCCACATCGACCCCATTGCTCAGGCAGGAGAGGCCTGAAATGTGAGTGAAATCACGGAGCAGGAGCTGCAAGGGCCATAATTCACTCCTGGGAGAAGCAGCAGCCAGGGGGATCATTGCTGGTGCAGGGGTGGATGCACTGACAGAGGGAGCTTTTCTCTGCCTGCCCTGCCCCGCCAGGCTGTGGTGCAGTTTTTCATGGCAGCAGGAGCAAAGCAGCCCATGGAACAACACAGACACTTCCTGCCTTTCCCTGAGCTAACGAGGTCTGGTAATGAGCTGAGCTCTGGCAGAGATGCAGCGCCCTGCCTGCTGGGGCTGAGCCAGGCAGAGCTTACACCAGGGCCCAGGGTCAGCCAGCAGCTCCCTGCCATGTCCTGTGTTCCTGCACAGGACTCAGGGGTGGCCAGCCATGCCTCTGGTGCTCTGCTACCCAGCGCACAGCCACCTGCAGGGGAGAAACCAGACCTGGCACATCACCTGTGGGAGCTGGAGAGACCCACAGATCACCCAGCCAGCCCCTGTCCCTGCACAGACACCCCAACAATCCCCCCTGTCCATCCCTGGCAGCTCCTGCAGCTCTGGCAGCCTCGGGGCCGTGCCCATTCCCTGGGGCACCCTCTGGGGGAGGGAAGAACCTTTCCCTGAGCTCCACCTGAGCCTGCCCTGGCCCAGCTCCAGCTGTTCCCTGCTCCTGTCCCTGTCCTCAGAGTGCTGCCCCAGAGTGCTGCCCTCCCTCTTCCCCAGGAAATTCCTCCTGTGGACAGCTGGGCTCCTTCTCTCTGTGGTGTACTTCCTGTGGGAGCTGAAGTGTTCTGGAGAATGATCCCAGAACATGGTCCCACCTGCTACAACTTCACATCAACTGCTAATATAGTTAGGTGTAAAATATCTGTTATATATTATAAATATTTGGTATGCGGGTAGGATGATTCTGTCTTGGTACTCTGTTTTGCTGCAAGAGTCACTTTGCCAGCACAGAACTTCTCTGCCCACTGGAGTGGATCAGACCATGTCCTGAAAATGGAGCAGGAGCTGCTCTGGGTGCCTGGATAAATGCTGTCAGCACAGATCCTCCTCGTGTGCTGCCCTGGCCAAAGAGTCCCACCGGTGCAGAGCGTCCCAGCACCTCTCAGTCTGCAGGGAACACATTCCAGCTGCTGGAAATGGCCAGGAAAGAGCCATGGTCTTGGTGTCCTTCACAAAATCTACAGGTAGAAGGTGTCAAACATAAACTTTATCAGTAGTGCAGTGATAGTGGGTCTGGGGAGCCCTTCTAGCTCAGTATTTGAGAGCTTGCCCCATGGTGTGCCCGTGCCTGGCCTCAGAGCAGCTGCAGGCTGCTTTGGAAAGATCTTCTTGTGTCTCTGAAGGGTGACTCTTGCAGAGACCCAGAGGGATGGTTCCCTGCTGGAGCAGGTGCCATTCCCTCCACTGCTGATTGCCCAGGCTGCACCACATCTCCTCCTGTCTCCTGCGAGCACAGGCAGTGCCAGAACCTGGCAGAGACACAACACAGAGTCCCAGATGGGCTGGGTTGGAAGGCACCTTAAAAGAGCATCTTGTCCCCCTTCCACTAGAAAGAGCAAAAAACCTGGCCTCTTGGTGCCCTTTTTCTACTGCCTTGCCCCTCCCAGAGATGTTTTTAGGTGCTCCCAGCCACATCAGACATGGGACAGGTACAGCCACAAGGCTATGGGGAAAAAAGGTGAAAAGCCTTTACTGGACCAGAACAAGATACATTTCATTCAGTATTGGGATTCAGCGGTCAATTCCTTTAGACTCTATTAAAAGAGAAAGAGGTGGGTGTGAGCACAGCAAAGGGCAATGAATTCCCATTTCATGTGCCCTCTCTATTTCCCCACACCCCCTTCTCTCTTCAGTGCCCACAGGCCCAGGAATGTGCCCTAAATCCTTTGGGGCCCCTGTGCTCACACCCCCGGGTTGAAGAGAGCAAGGAGGGACTGCACTTTGCAAACAAGACTCCCAGTGTGAAGGAGGAGAATTGATCCCAGTGTGATTAAGCATTAGGTAGAGATGAACATATAATTATCCAGTCAAAGCAAGGTGTCTTCATCTCGAGGAGCGCTGGCTTCTCTCCAGAGTTACTCCCACTGCAACTGCGAGCACCCCAGCTCCCCCAGGAGCTCTCCTGCCTGGGAGACCCCTCCTTCTCCCAGCTCTTGCTGGACACCCCTTTGCCAGGTGGAGAAATGGGAAGCAGAGATGTCCAACACGGGGCACAAAGCAGAGCCAGTTCTGTGCCTTGTCACCCGGGCTGGAAGCAGAGCCAGCCTGAGGACACTGTGAAGCATCACTGCATGCCAAGGTCACAGCCCCACGCTGCCTCATGGTGACCTCTGTGTCACAGCTGCTGGGTCACACAGCCCAAGGAGGTGCAGGAATCCACAGGAAGAGTCAGCCCCAGCCCTGTACAGATGTGCTCTCTCGGTTTCCAGATTAACCTTTCAGAAATGTCAGCCAAACAGCCGCTGCCTCCCTGGTACAACCTGGAATTTTTGGGCCTGTGACTAGAGCTTCAATTAACTCCTTCAGTTCTCCTGCTCACCTTGCAGCCCTCTCCCAGGAAATCCCAGCTCCAGGGCCCTTTCTTCTGCAGCTATTTTGATGCCCCGCACGTCGGTGACCTCTCTCTCCTGCTGCACCACTTGGGATGGTGGAGTCAAAGGGCACTGCTGAAACAGGAGTACTTGAAGGTGTGTTCAAAAAGGGGGAGCAGCACATTCCTAACCTGTGCTAGCTGGCCTGCCACTGCAGGAATAGCAGGGCAGGGTGGGATCATCCTCCCTCCCAGAAGATGTCCATAAACCAACATCAGTGTGCTGCAGCAGATTGCACAGGAATGATCCTTGTCTCTTCCCAGACTTCACCTGTCCTGGCATTCCCAGAAAACCTTTCTCTTCCTTCAGAGCAGACCTGCCCAAGCACCCAAGAGTGACCCAAGTGTCCCAGCTGTGGCCCAGGTGTGTCCCAGCTGTAACCCTGTGGGCACAGTACTCCTCTGGCCGTTCATTAAGTGCTCTCCTGTTCATTAAATGTGTACAGGGCTCCTGGAAAATCCACGATGGGCAGGATACAGCTGGGAGTCACCCAGAGCAAACAGAGGGAAGGGGGCAGGCAAGGGTAGAAAAGGCTGAGAGATGCCTGAGCTGGGCTGGAGGTGTAGGAAGGAAGAGGATTAGGGAATCATCTCTGCACCTTTGCCTTCTGGAGGAGCAGAAAGAGAGTGGCCAGAGGGAGCCCCCTGCCCTCCCTAGGTGCCACCTGCCATCTGCAGAGGGCTGCAGGAAGGGGCTGCAGGCCCTAGGCTGTACAGAACTTCACATCTGCACAGGCAGAGGGTGTCTGGACAGCTCTCCTGGATCATTTTCAGATGAGGTTTCAAGGACCTGGTGAAGGTATCCCTTCCCATGGCAGTGGGACTGGAACCAGATGAGCTTTAAGGTCCCTTCTAACCCAGCCCATCCTGTGATTCTGAGCCCAGGAGCTTGGGCCAGCTGAGGCTGCTGGCACAGATGAAGTCCACACTGAGTAAATCACCTCCATCTGTCCCAAGTGTCCAGCTGGGTGCCTTTGGATGAGTTTCTTTTTCCATAGATGATTGTGGGCTGGTCAGTCTGAGACACCCACAGCCTTTGGGTGTGGTGAGAGGTTTACTGCACACAGGAGAAACTGAACCCTGTCTTACCTTGCAGTGATGCCTGCATGGAAAGGTGGAAACTGGGCAGGCCTTGGAGGGATGTGGTTTTGACACCAAGCCTGAGGGCAGCCTGGAAGAGATGGCAAATATTGGGGTGACAAACCATGAGTGAGGAATGAAGGCTCAGTGGCATTTCTATAGCTGGTGTACACAGGTGAAGATAAATACACAGACTGGGGAATGCCAGAATGGATTGAGCTGCAAGGGACCTTACAGCTCATCCAGTGCCACTCCTGCCACTGGTCCCTTTCACTGTCCCAGGCTGCTCCAAGCCCTGTCCAGCCCGGCCTTGGACACTGCCAGGGATCCAGGGGCAGCCACAGCTGCTCTGGGCACCCTGTGCCAGGGCCTGCCCACCCTGCCAGGGAACAATTCCTTCCCAATATCCCATCCATCCCTGCCCTCTGGCAGTGGAAGCCATTCCCTGTGTCCTGACACTCCAGTTCTTGATGAAAAATCCCTCCCTGGCTTCCTTGTAGCCTCTTCAGATCCTGGAAGGGTGCTGTGAGGTCTCCACAAAACCTTCTCTTCTCCAGGCTGAAGAATCCCAGCCCCCAGCCTGTCTCCATAGGGGAGGGGCTCCAGTCCGGACCTGCTCCCAGAGTTCCATGTCCCGTATATTTGGGGCACTAGGACTGCATGCAGAGTTCCAAGTGGGGTTTCAGATGGATACAGACATGTGCACACACTGTCCATGGATCGGGTGGTGCTGACTGGCAGGGACAGAGCCACCACCTCCCCATATTGTGGATGTTCAGATTTCTCCGGCACAATCCTTCCCTCTTCATTTCCCCACTGAGCAAATGAGTTCACTTGATAAAAATCCATCTTTCTGCTTCCCAGATGGGATCTGCCTGTGCAGGAGCCCCTGTCCCTCCAGGACAGGGAAGGCTGCGGGAGGGCTCGGCAGGATGGGAATCCAGCTTCAGCCCGCTTCAGCTACAGGGTAACCCTCGTGCTCTTGGGGTAAACTGAGGCAAGCTACTGTCCTTCTTGCTCACGGGAGAGCGATCCCAAGGGGCAGGGATGGCGAGAGGGCTCAGCCGCAGGGCAGAGTTGAAGGGTTCTCCTTCGGGCTGTACCCAAAGGGCTCTCTGACACCCCTGCCTCGGGAAAGCAGCAGCTCCGCACCCGCAGCAGCCCAATCTGGTGAGGAAGAGGAGGCACCGCGGGTTCCGATGTCTCTCGCCGCCTCCTCGGTGCGCAGATGCGGAGCAGGGGAGAACACCCGCCGAGCTGTCCGGTGCCTCCCGAGGGGCTCCGAGCCGCGGCCCCCGGGGCGGTGCGGGCGCGGCTGCGGCGGGAGGTGGGGAGGAGGGAGCGGGCCCGGTGCCCGCCGCCGCCCGGGCGCCCCTCTCCGCCGCTTCCTTTAGGTGGCACCTCTCCTCCAGGAATGAGGCTCCCGGCCCCGCGCAGCCCTGCCCGGGCCGCAGCCGCGCACCGCGGGGGCTCCGCCGTGGAGCCGCCGCCGTCGGAGCGGCCGCTCCTCCCCCCGCCAGCCCGTGCCCGGCTCCCCCGTCCTCCCGCTCACTCCTCCAGCCAGTAAATCCGATCTAGGCTGATTCCTCTCACGTCAAACCACATGATCCCATAAAACATTCATCGCCTCTCCATCCCCGCTCGCTCGCCGCTCGCTCCCGGGATCCAGCGCAGCCGGCTCCGCTCCCCGCCGCGGGATCCGCCGCAGCCCCGGCCCCGTGCGTGCGGCGGGCGGGCGGAGGGAGGAGGAGGCAGGCCAGGCGAGGCGAGGCGAGGCGAGGCGAAGCAGGGAGGGGGAGCCTCGCCTGGATGCTGACTCCAGCTCGGGGGCTGCTCATTCCCCCGATGAGCGAGGGCGCCGGCAGCGGGAGCGCCCCCCCCTCCCCGTGCGCCACCGCTCCCCGCTCGGGCTGAAGTTTGGCACCGGGATCTGCCCCGCTTTCCTAAGGATTGTACCGCTGCCGCTTCACTTTGCGCCTCCAGACGTGCCTTCCCCGACCCCTAAGATGAAGAGGGCGATAGCTGAAGGTAGGTGAGCTCCGGTCCCCCTCCGCCGCCGCGGCTCCCCCGGGCCGGGCACGGCGGCCGCGGCCCCAACTTCGCCCAGCGTCGGGAACTTCCCTCGCTGCAACTTTTTTTTTCCCCTCGGCGTCTTCGGGAGTGACCAAGGTCCCACGAGGGGAAGAGGGGCCGGGAAAAGCGCAGGGGGAGCGGGAGCGCCGCGGCTGCGGTAGCGGAGCGGAGGCGAGGCCGGAGGGGGAGCGAGCACCGGGCACGGCTCGGCTCCAGCCGCGGAGCACGGCAGCGGGATGGGAGGAGGACTGCGGGGTGGAAAGGGAGCGGCAGGATGGAAGGAAGACGGAGGGATGGAAAGGGAGGAGCGGGCTGAGCCCTCTCCAGCCGCCGCCCAGCCCCGGCTTGGCTCAGCTCGGCCTTGGGGTGACCGGGCGAAGTTGGTAGCTCCGGGGGAAGCGCGTCCCCAGCCCGCATCCCGCGGCGGAGGGGCTGGAACAGGCGGCAGAGGGGATGGGGCAGCGCGGCTTCCCCCGCTCGCAGCCCGGCCGCCGGACAAGCTCCGGCCCCGCTCCCCGAGCCCGTCCCGCTCGCGGTCCCCTCTCCGGACGGGGAAGTTTGCGGAGGGTCCGGGCGCCCCGCAAGGACAGCGGGTCCCGGGGTGCGGTGGGGACTCCCCGAAGAGCCTTCCCTTAGGGTGCCCCCGCTTCGTGTCCGGGAGCCAGAGGCTGGGAAGGGTGCTGGGGGTGCAGGGGCTGGAGCCCCTTTCCACTCGCTCGCTGCGCCGCGCGAGAGGCATGGAGCTTGGAGCCTTGGCACAGCCCGAGCTCTGCCTGAAGCAGCCCTTTTCCGTGGACTTTAGCGATAATCTCTGCTTCCCGGCCCCGGCGTGCAGGATGTGCCCCGGGCTGGGGCAGAGCTGGCACAGGGGCCGGGGGCTGCGGCGGCTCTCGGAGCCCCCCGGTCCCGCCGTGCTTGCGGAGGCTCCGGGGGGAGCGGGATGCGGCCCCATCGGAGGGACACTCAGTGCCAGGCTGCGGGCTCAGCCCGCTCGAGAAGCGTGTGCCACACAGGTGTGTTTGCTGGGAACCCAGCCCACGGATTGCAGATTTTAACTGGAGGGATGAGCCCATGGTGGGAGCTCCAGGGCTGGCCAGGTGCTGGCCAGGGGAGATTTGGGCATGCGGAGCTTCTGGTGCTCGGACTCTGCTCCCGGCTCTGCTGCCTCCAGCTCGCTTCCCGTGCCCGTCAGCCACACAGATATAATTCTCTTTTCCTTTCTATTTTGGAGGGCACTCTGATTTATTTATGACGATCAAAGGACACATCCAAGCTGTGATCCACACAGCACATCGCCTCCTTGAGAGGCTTTGTGTCGATATGGAACGCGGAATGGCCAATTTATTCCTGTTCGGGGAGTACCTTGGGAGCAGGCTGCGGTGCCAGCTTCTCCCTGGGCCCGAGGGGACCCTGATATCCGAGCCTCCATTTGCCGGGGGCCGTGCCCGGCACAGGGGTTACTATCGGTGTGAGCCCGGCGGCTCCGTGGCCGTGCTCAGCCCGCGGGTGCCAGGCTGCTCCGGGGACTCTTTGTCACCCGCGGTGCTGGCACTGCTGGCAGAGCCGCGTCCAGGTGCTGGGTGTGGTGCGGACACCCCAATCCCCTCTGCTCCATCCCCGCTGCTGCTGCAGCGCTGCTCTCCCCACGCACTGACATTCCCGGCTGCCGCCAGCATCGTGTGGAACAACACAGGGGATAATGAAATATAAAAACTGTGTTACAACGGCTTTATTTATAGAACAAGGCTTGGAGGAGTTTGGGGTTGAATTATTTGCTTTTTTGCTGCAGTTTATGAATTGCTCCTGTGAGAGGCTGGAGAGCCTGGCTTGCTGGCGGGTTTGGCTGGAAAGTCCTTATGAACCTGGGGGATTCTGTTTAGCTGAGTGTCCATCCTGCTGGATCTGGACTACATTTCCCACTGTGGGCTGCCAGGATGCTTCAAGTGCCTTGTAAGCCAGAAATAGCCACCAGGGGCAGTTGGACAGGCAGAGCTTTCCCTGTTCTCAGCACTTGCTGCCTTATTAACACAATTCATTTTTACTGAAAAAGGGCTTTCTAAGCTTTTTTCTTTTTTTTTTCTTTTTATTTTTTTAACCCGAATACAAACCCCTGTAATATGAGAACCTACACCAACATCACCGATGTGAGAGTAGCTCGTTTTTCCCTCTTGAGAGAAAACACCATTCATTGCATTATTCTGTATTTCCCGTCTTTATGATGTAAATTTTTTATCGAGGAGCCGCTGCATTTTCTGAGCTTTGTCCCCCACTTCCCAGCAGGCGGCACAGACCTCAGACCTGTATTCCACGGGCTCATCAAAGGCTGTGTTTGGAGAGGTTTTCTGAAGAGGAATATGCTTAAAGAGGAATTTTAGGGCAAAAAGGTGGAGGTGCTCTTGCACCACTCGATGCCTGGACATTGAACTGGTGCAGACTTCATTGTTCCCTTCTGGATCTGGGATGTTTTCCCAGACAAAGCTGGGCCAGAGGAGGAGTTAATGAGAAGCAGTGAGAAAGTGAGGAGGGCTGTGGGCAGCACGTGCTGAACCAGCCAGGCCCCTCGTTAATTCCCTTCATCCCCTGAGCTCCGGGCTTGGCTGGGAAAAACCTCCTGGGAGCCTGGGGTGTCCATAAAGGAGTGGGAAGGAGAGGGAGTCGCTGGTGGGAAGGAGGAAGGGGACAGTTTGTTACACAGCATCTGCCCTGCTCTCTGTCCTGCAATGAGAGGGCAGGAGAATGGTTCTGCTCCATCTGCTCATGCTGTGGAGCTGGAAGCTGGCAAGGACTGTGGGGATGCACAGCTGAGATCCCACATTCCCTGTGCCAGCCTGTGGCTGCTGACATAGGTGCTGTGTATTCTTGTGGCTCCAACAGTGACTTTGGCCATTGAGCCTTCCAAAGGAATAACCAAAATCCACAAAATCCAGCAGCTCGGAAGCAGCGAGGAGCCTGTGAGCTGGGGGAAGGGAAGGGAAGGGAAGGGAAGGGAAGGGAAGGGAAGGGAAGGGAAGGGAAGGGAAGGGAAGGGAAGGGAAGGGAAGGATGCTGCCAGGCTGCATCCCTGCATGCACAGTGCTGCTGGCTGAGGGCACTGGGTCTCCTTCCCTTCCCATCCTCCCAAGCCATGCGGAAGGAGGGAGGAAATCACCTGAGCCAGAGCCTCCACCCAAAGCAGGCCCAGGAAGATTGCACAGAGCTGAGCTCTGATCTCTGCTCTGAGCCTGCCCTCAGCAGCTGTGTTGGTGGTTCCAGGCTCAGCCCCAGAGCTGGGAGCCCATCCCTGGAAGGGCTGGAGCTGCAGCCCCGGGTTCACCCTGCAGGGACCAGACAGGAGCTGCTCTCATCAGGTGTGTGTCCTCTTCCCCTTGGATTTGCAATGCTCTCTGCTGCTGTCACCTTCAGCAAGATGAATGTCCGAGTGCCAAGCACTTCTTTTGATGTTCCTAAAGAGGTTTTCTCTTTATGCAAGAGGCACAGCTCCAGTGGAACAGGAGCATCCTGCACCACTGCACAGAGGGGCATCTCTGAGATGAGACAGCATCTCTGTGTGGGGCCTGGGAGGGCTGGGAGTTTCTGGGAGGGTTTGTCCCTCCTGGCCACGGGGAAAGCTCTGTGCTGTGTCCCAGAGCCAGGTGAATCCATCTGGGATTTGTGAGTAGCAGGGTGTCAGGGCTTCTCCATCACAGACACACAGCAGTGTGGGAGGGAGGAGTGAGGCTGGTGAGACACAAAGCACAGCTTCTCCTCCCCTTTCCTGCTGTGGTTGCAACTCCTGGAGGCTTCCAGAGGCTGAGGGAAAAGGGGACAATTGTACTGGAAAGTCTTAATCAGCTAAAAGAGGCCGAGGGTGGATCCTGCCGTGCTTGCGCAGAGATGCTGAAGGAATTCGTGCAGAGTTTGCTCAAATATGCAAACTCACCTCAGCCTGAGCTGTGTCAGGCTGAGACTGCTGGGGCACACAGGAATGGGGGTGTGGAGTGCCTGGTTACCCTTTGTGTGGTGCTCAGAGGGGTGTGGGCTCAGGGCAGTGGCACCAGGTGACATGGGTGTTTCCCTTGGGCTGTGTGCAGCTCACAGCCAGGCCCTGCCTGTGTAGGCAGAGCACATCTTGTGCTGTGCACAGGGCTCTGACTGTGCTTGCTTTGCTTTTGTAGTACTCCTAGAAGGCCTCTGGAGTCTGGTCTTGGTCCTGCTTCTGCCCTCTTTGTATCCTTGACCAGGTCAATGAGCCTCTCTGTGATGTAGCCTCAGCTTTTCCAGCACTGTGCCTTGGAGAGTGATGCTGAGTTACGTCCCAAGGGACCAGGGTATGCTTGAATTCAGCCCAGAGCTGAAATGTGCAAGTCTGAGCAGCCACTGATCACCTCTTTAGCAGTGCCACAGTGTCAGGTGGCAAGACTGATGATCTCCTGAGGGGAGTTGCAGCATCCACAGCAGGTTTGTGTCTCTGGGCTGGCCCACCTTCCTCCCAACCTTCACACTGCAGCTGATCAACAGCACCAGCAGATGTTACAGCATTTATTGTCCCTCTCCTGGAACCAGGGGAATAGAAAAGCACTTGAGTTTTATTTGGAATCCTCCCTGGTTGTCAAGGAAAGCAGAAACACTCCAAAAGCACATGCAAAGCATCAAGGAGACTGGAAACAAGAAAACACAATCACTCCAGTGTTGGGATTTTTATTCCGTTTCTGGAGGGCTCAGCAGTTGGAGGCATCACCCTGATGACTCTCAAATAGCAGTGTTGAGTCCTGTCTGCATGGCTCTGGCAAGCCTGGCTCAGAATATTTGCTTTCATGAAATCATGGAATATTGTGGAGGAATCACCTGGATACACCTGGAGTACCTCTGGAGATATCTAAGGAACCTCTACTCAAAGCACAGCCGGTTTCAAAGCCAGGTCTGGTTGCTCAGAGCTTGTCCTGTCCAGCATGGATGTCTTTCCCAGGATAGGTTTTCCCAAGGATGGAGATACCCTGTCCTTCTCTACAGCTCCTGGCCTGTCTGGCTGAGGCAGCCCAAGCCCTTTTTGTCACCTGGCCTGGGTCAGCACCATGGGTGGCCCATGTGCCTCTGGCAAGGTGGGTGAGTGGGTCTGTCCCTGGGCGTGGCAGGGCTGGGGCAGGAGATGGTGAACATCCTGCTGGCTCCCTGTGAGGTCAGAGCAGGTGCTGGGGAGGTATCGAAGAGGGGTCACAGCAGGGGCCATGGCAGCAGGGACACTCAGCATGGCAGCAGGGACACTCACAGGGCAGCAGGGACACTCACAGGGCAGCAGACCCTTGCAGATGTTGTCCTGTTTGCTCTGCTAGCTGCTGCTGGGGATGAAGCCCCTGGCCAGTTTTATGTGGCCTGGTTCCAGCCGCCCCAGCCTGGTGTCCCACATCAATGGTAATTAAACAGAGCTCCCCTGGAGCTCTGTAGTCCTCAGATGCACCCTGGGCTGGAAACCTTTCCTGATACCCTGCAGGGGCACGGACCTCTCTGAGTTCACATTAACCTGGACAAATCCCAGAATCCTGGAGGTGCTGGTGAGAGGGTCCAGAGCAGGGCAGGTCTGGTCTGCTGTGGATTTCTCTGTCCAAACTTTGGGAACTTCCAATGATGGAGCCTTGCTGGCCTTTCCCAGTACTGGAAATTATTAAAAAGCTTTCCTTGATGCCTGAACTGAGCCTCCCAAGCTGTAGTTCTTGGCTGTGTCTCCTTGCTGTGTCACCTGGCCACACACAGTCATGTTTGGCTCTGCCATCCTTTCAACTGCCTTGGAATAGCTGGAGGCTGAATTAAATATCCCTTCACTTTCTCTTCGCCAAGCCCAGTCACCAAAATTCCCTCTGCCTGGGCCTGTAGGACGTACTAGGACATATATTAGGAAGGAATTGTTCCCTGGGAGGGTGGGCAGGCCCTGGCACAGGGTTCCCAGAGAAGCTGTGGCTGCCCCTGGATCCCTGGCAGTGTCCAAGGCCAGGCTGAACACTGGGGCTTGGAGCAGCCTGGGACAGTGGAAGGTGTCCCTGTCCATGGCAGGATGGGAATGGGATGAGTTTTAAGGTCCCTTCCCACCCAAACCACTCTGGCACTCTGTGATTCTGTGACATCCTATAGGCTTCTGATCATCTCTGGTTATCCTGGGCTGTGGCAGCAGGAGCAGGGCAGTGCCTGTCCCCTGAGCTGGCACCTCCAGTGCTGGGGCAGCTCTGGGACCCTCCTGACAGGAGAGACCTGGAGGGGCTGGAGCGTGTCCAGGGAAGGGAATGGAGCTGGGAAGGGGCTGGAGCCCCAGGAGCAGAACTTCCAGCGCTTCCCATCTCATGATGACAACATTAATTCTTATTCCTGTCCCCTCTCACTCACTCAAAAAGCTCTGGCATTTGGGTACCCAGCACATGATTTCTCTCTTCATGGTGTCGAGGAGTTATTTAGCAGTGGGTCAGAAACATCTGAAGCAGTCCAGGGCTCCCACCGTGCAGATCTCCAAATCACCTGTGGAATGGGATTTGCTCCCTGTGCTGCTGCCCCAGTTCCAGCCCAGACAGCCAAGGACAAGCATTGGACATCAACTCCTTCCTTCCAGAATCTGCCTCCTGAGGGGATCCCTTTTGCCCCACGGTGCTTGTTTTGCTGGAGCTGACTCACAGAAACTTCCTTGTCCAGCATTTCTGTCCTTGATCCGTGACAGTGTGGAGAGTCTTTATTGCCAGCTGTGCTCTGCTCCCCATCCCCAGCTGCAATTCCACAGTCCAGAGAAAGCAAATGGATGCAGCAGTGAGGGAGGTTCACTGCCTGGATGGGAGTTTCCAGCCCATCTCAGCTTTTTTGCATCCTGCAGGAGCTGGACACATTCCCTCCACTGGCTCTGGGAATCCTGGTGCCTTTCCAGCACTTTGTGCTTTGTTTCCTCTCTCTGTGCTGCACCTTCTCTGGAAACAAAGGGATGTTTGTATTCCAGTGTGATGTTTCCCTTTTTCCCCTGAGTGAACGGGATCATTTCAGTGCCTTGCACTAATTGATCTGTTATTAGTGATAATTCTGATTTACATGGTGCTTCAGGAAGGGGCATTTCTGTGGCAGAAGTGATGCTCTAATGTCACACTTCCCAGTGGCTTGTGATGTGTCACCTCATCTCCCATGAGCTGCTCATGGGGGAAACAGGTTCACTTTTATTTTTTTGTTAAAAACCAATCTTTTGCAAGAACCATCTGGCTGCTAAATTCTCCTCCTGGAGCTGTGTGGTTTGCTGGGAGTTCATTTGCGTCTTTAGCTACTAAAGAGGAAGTAAAAGTGACTGATTAGTCTGAGACTGGGACCATTCACATCAAAGTGACAGATTTTGCGAGCTGGATTTGGGGAAGTGTTTAAAACTGGTGTGTTTTCATTAAATTTTGAAGGCTGTGGGCAGAAGTGTGCTCTCGGCGCTGCAGCTCAGCGCTCAGCCCTGCACCCTGGGTTGTTATGTCACAGTGAATTGTGGGGCTGTTCCAATTTGCCTCTGCTTGTTTGATGACTTTAAATATTGATTTTAATTGTGCGTCTTTCTCAAGGCTGTGAGTGATGGTGGGAGCCACGGACAATGATCCCTGTGCACAACACAGCCACGTGCACTGGGAGGTGGGAACTCAGCCTGGCTCTGCAGCAGAGGGGAGGGAGAGGACAGAAAAATATCTCTGGAGCCCCACATTCAGCTTTCCCTGCTCCCATGGGGGCTTTGTCAGGGATGTGCCATGAGCTGCTGAGCAAGCTGGACTCTCAGAAGCTTTTGGGGGTGCTGGGGTAAGGCTGGGAGGGCTCCACACTCTCCCCTCTTCACAGGGGTTGTTGGAAAGGCTAAGGTCAAATCCAGTGGGATTTGTCTCTGCAGAGAGAAATGGTCACCTGGAAGTGAGCAGGACCCACAGGATTTGCACTACAAGGGAGGAACAGGACACAGGGAAGGGCTCCAAACTGACATGGAGTGGGTTCAGACTGGATATCAGGAAAGATCCCTCCCTGGGAGCGTGGGGAGGCCCTGGCATGGGGTGCCCAGAGGAGCTGTGGCTGCCCTGGATCCCCAGCACACATCCTCATGGATGTGGCCCTGATCAATGCTCTCTGTGGCCGTGCAAACTTGGTTAGCATTGGCTTTACACTAGAGGGCTGTCTGTCCCTTTCCCTTCAGAGAGCAGCCTGTGTGCCGGGAATGTTCCTGTCCAGGGATCCCACAATTTGTCAGCATCCCATCCTGCTGGGCTGGGTGTGCTGCAGGCTGCGGTTTGGTGCTCAGCTCTGCTCTCAGTGCTGCTCAGAACATCCCTGCCCTGGGCTGGGGGCACTTTGGAGCTGTTTCTGGGTGAAGTGAAGCTCTCTGGCTCTGTCCCCATGTCCAGTTCAGCAGGAAGCAGCAGTTTCCAAACAGGTTTCCTTCCCCTCCTGTTTCTCCAGGCCCCTTTTGCTGTCAGGAGTAGAGCATTCTGTGGTAGCACAGGGATGCTCTGGGCTTCCAGGAGTGTTTCATTTCCTGCTGCCACCCTGCACTGGTGAGGATCTGCAGCCCTGAACATCTGCACGTCCAGCTGTGGGGTGACTTGGACAGGAATTGCTTTGGAAATGGCTCCTGGGGCTGGAGGAGCCTTCGGTGTGCCAGGGCTGAAAGAGATTTGGCAGCTTCTGCCTGAAAGTTCAGCTCCCATCCTGTCCATCCCTGGCAGCACTGCCCAAACATTCCTGCAGCTCTGGCAGCCTCGGGGCTGTGCCCATTCCCTGGGGAGCCTGGGCAGTGCCCAGCACTTGCCTTTGACAGACATGGTTTGAATTCAGGCCTGCCTGGAGAATTCCAGCCCCAAACACAACCCCTCCGTGCCTCCCACGTGTCTCGTGCCAGCTGCATTTGTGGCTTTTTCCTGCTCCTGGATGCCTGAGCAGTCAAGGTTTGGCTCACCTTGGGCAAAAGTGGTGATAATTGAGAGCAGCCACGTCCCTGGACCCTGCCCAAAGGTCTGCCCAGTGAGCAGGGCTGGCAGGAGTGGGGGAATGAGCTGGGATGGCCAGGAGCAAGTGGAGGGGAAGCACTGGTGGGTGCTGGGAGCACTCTGGGACTGTGTCCAGCCCACACAGAAGTGCAGAGGTTGGTTCTTTGGCACAAGTTGATTTATGAACTCCAGGCACTTCTCTCCCTCCCTCAGTTGGTCCCTAAGGTGTCCTGAGGGAGGAGGGAGGTGGTGCCAGGGCTCTGAGTGGTGGTATTGATCCCAGTTGATGGTGCTGGGACACTGCTGGGCCATGGGGACAGGGATGTGCAAGGTTTGCACCTGCTCTGCATCCACCCCACCCACGGCTGGGACAGGAGCAGAACAGTGGGAGCAGCTGGGAGCTGCTGTCCCCTGGGCTCAGGACAGGGATGTCCCCAGGCTGAGGGTCCCAGCTAGGTCCCTTTGCAGCTCAGGGTCACTGCTGCAGGCAGCATTGCCTGGCTGTCCCTGTCGTGGCACAGCTGGGAGCAGGCAGGTGATCCCCACCTGAACCCTGCTGGCACAGAGCTGCTGTGCCCAGCCTGTGTGCCAGCCAGGCAGGGCAGCTCAAGAACCACAGCCATGGAATGGGCTGGGTTGGTTTGGGAGGGACCTACAGCTCATCCAGTGCCACCCCTGCCATGGCAGGGACACCTTGGACACCTTGGGCACTGCCAGGGCTGGGTTCATGGGCTGCATCACTCACCCCACCTGCTCCCCCACATGTACACAGCTCTGTGAGGAGCTGCTGAATCCCACACTTGGCTGGCTCATTTCGGGCCACAAAATAGATTTTAGCCCATCTGGGTGGAAGCAAAGGGATTCTGTCCCCTCTGGCCAGCCTCGCTGGGCATGGCAGGGGGAGCAGGCTCAGTCCCTGCAGGCCCTGATGCTTCAGGTTGGAACCTCAATTTTGACATCAGGGGAGAAGTGAGAGGAGACTTCAGCTGGGCTTGGAGGCAGAGTCTGGCTGAGGGGCTGCAGCTTCATCTTCAGGTGACCTCCAGGGTGACATCCTTGCATTTGATGTCACCCACAAGCGCAAGGAACTGTTTCTCCCAGGTTTTTACCACGACCCAGTTTCTACCAAAATGACACAAATTTTGCTGCTGAGGCACTGGGGGCAATACGGGGTCTGGAAAACGTCATTCCCACTATTCCAGCACTATTCCTTTTTTCCTGAGGCTGCATCCTCTGCTGGGTGCAGAGGGTGGTCCCAAAGCCCTGGGAACAGACTCTGTGAGGGGCTGGGGGTGCTGCTGGCCTGGGATCATGGCCAGTCCCTGTCCCCTTCTCTCCCAGGCTGGAAGGGAGCTCAGGGGAGCAGCACAGCCAGACAGAGACATTTGTACCAGTGGCACAATAAATGACCCCAGGCTGTCTCTGAGGAGCCAGCCCAGGAGAGCATTTCCTTGGCCATGGCTTTTCAGTGGGAAATGCTTTGCTTTTGCTGTGTTTATTTTTGGCTTTCCTAGAGTTTCTCAAGGCTTACAATTAATCCTGAGCTTTGGGGTGGCCAGCTGGGCTGCAGGGACAAAGTCTGCCTCAGAACACTGGGTTTGCTCATTTCCTGTTTTTTTTCCTTGGATTTACTGTGAGGTTGGAAAAGTTTAACCTGGGGACACCTGAGGCATTTGCAGAGTGCTTTGGATGGAGACAGCTGGGACAGGGGAAAATGTCCCTGCCCATGGCAAGGGGTGACACTGGATGAACTTCAAGTTCCCTCCCAATCCAAACCATTCAGGATTCTGTTTCTATGGTCATGAGAACCCTCCAGCTCACCTGTGCCTGCTCCAGCCCTGCCCCTCCCAGCTTCAGGTGCCCCCAAGGCAGCTCCTGAGTGCTGGGCACTCTGCCTCCTCTCACTGCAGCTGGGACAGACCCTCTGGCAGTGTTGGGGCTCTGTTGGTTTCATCTGGGTTCCTGAGTATTTCTAACTTGCTCCTCTCCTAAAATGAAGGCCTCACATGGCCCATGTGAGCACAACTCCCTTGCCATGACATCCACACCCTGAGTCCTGCTCCTGAAGCCACCCCGTAAGCTGGCTGTGGGAACACTCATGTGAAAGGCTCTAAAAGCTCTGTGGGATGTCTGGGTGTTCCACCCTGTGCTGGAGGCATGTGTGCAGTGGGCTGTGCTGGCTGTGGGCTCACCAGGATGGGCAGGAGGAGCAGCCCTGCTGATTCAGTGAGTGACACACAGAGGGACCAGCACTGCATGAGCAGTGTGTGAGCACATGGGTTTGGAGCTCATGAAAGGCTTCTCCTTCCTCCCTCCTTCCTTCTCCTTCTCCTTCTCCTTCTCCTTCTCCTTCTCCTTCTCCTTCTCCTTCTCCTTCTCCTTCTCCTTCTCCTTCTCCTTCTCCTTCTCCTCCTCTCCCACATCTCTGGGAGGATGTGAGAAGGGGGATAAGACCTGAGGAGGAAATGGAAGGTGCAGATGTAAATCAGTGCCCCCTCTCCTGAAGAATTACAGTTCTCTTCTCTCCTGAAAGACCCAAAATGCTGAGGACACACTGAGAGTGGGGCATGGGCAGGGCTCAAGGGGCTGTGGCTGCAAAGGGAGTGGAACAGGGGGCAGTGTACAGGAGACAGGGTGGTGACAAATGGCACAAGAGAGTGTTCTGTGGGCAGGAGGGGCTCCAAGTCCACAGCAGGTGCAGCAAGGGTCACATGTTTGTATTTTCAGGAGACCATCCAGCATCCAGGCAGCTGCTCTCCCACCTCTGGCAGGGCTGCAGGAGAGCCAAGGCTTGGAGAGAGGCCTGCTCCCTGTGGGAATACAAGGAGGGTTCACACCAGAGCAGTTCCTCCTGCAAAACCAGCAGCTTGTGCCCTCTGCCTCTCTGGGGACACTGTGTTCTCCTCAGGTGACAGTTCTGGGCTCAGGGACATCCCCAAACTCTGCACCTCTCAAGCATTGCCACCCTCAGTTTGTGTTCCAGAGAAGCTTCCAGGGAGGTGAGATCCTCAGAGCATCACACAAGCACTGGGAATGGGGATCCCTCAGAGCACCACACACACACCTGGGAATGGGGATCCCTCAGAGCATCACACAAACACCTGGAGGAGCATCCAAGGCTTGGGAAGCAGAAGGTGATAGGAAAGGATGGATCTGGAATGCTCTTTTCACAGTTTAGTGGTGCCAAAGGATTGAAGGATGGACTCCATGAGCCTGGAGGTCTTTTCCAACCTCAGTGACCCTGGGGTTCCGTGCTGAACTGGGGGGTCCTGTGCCCAACCTTGAGGGGGCCCTGTGTGTTCCACTTGGATGTATAACCACTCTGGGATGTGTCGAATGGGAGCACTGTGCTGAGTCTGGAACCTTTGGGCTCTACTGGGCAGGTTTTTGCGGCCTCCCTGAACAGCCTGGAGTGTTGCAGTCCCAAGGACACTGTGGGAAGCAGATGTTGTGTTAGTAAATGTGGAGGTGGCTCTATGGCCCTTCCCACGGTGCATCCACACTGTCCCTCACAGGCGACAAGGAGCTGCTGGTGCTTTCCTCAGGAGCTGCTGGTGCTTTCCTCAGGAGTGCTGATGGGTCCCTCCTCCCTGCCCTGGGCTGCTCTGCAGAGGCAGGGCCACAGCAGTGTCCCCTCCATTGCCTGTGCTCCTTTGCTTTGCTCCTTTGCAGAACCAAGAGAGTGGAGAGTCTCCACAGTCTGTGGAGAGTCACAGAAATACGGAATCATTAGGGCTGGAAAAGATCTCCAAGATCATCAAACCTGTCCTCTGACCAACACCCCCACGGCCACAAAACCATACTGTGAAGTGCCATGTCTGCTCATTTTTTTATGGTGATGGGATGGTGACTCCAGCCTGTTCTGGGGCCTGACCACTCTTTTAGTGAAGAAATTGTCCCTAATTTCTAACCTTGGTGTGCAGCTTGAGGCCGTTTCCCCTTTCCCCCTTACCCAAGAAGGTGCCACCTGAACAGGTCCCTGAGCCCTGCTGGCACAGGCTGTTGGTGCTCCCGTGCCCCAGGCTGGCAGCAGTTCCTCCTGGATGTCTGCCTGGCTCTTTGGAACAGCACAGGGAATATGCAAATTTAACCTTTGCATTTACCGTGCTGTTCTTTTCCTGGGAAATGTCACTGGGGGCACCAAGCTGGGATTGCCTGCTCCTGGGACTGGGGGAATGAGCACCAGTGGTGTGTGCCTGATTCTTGGGGATGATCCAGCATGGAGCTGGCTCCTCCAGGGAGCCTTCAGTGCCTTGGGAGCCCTGGGAACTGCCCTGCCCTGCCCTGGTGTCCACAGGGATGGATGGGATGGGATGGGATGGGATGGGATGGGATGGGATGGGATGGGATGGGATGGGATGGGATGGGTGGAACATTCTGGTGACTGGAGCCAGCTGCTGAGTGACAGAGGGAGGGTTGTGTCCCTCGTGTCCCCACAGCTGGGGGAGCTGTCAGCAGTGACACATCTCCTGCTGCTGGGAGAGGCTTGGGAGCCAGTACCATGCTCCAGGGGTGGATCCAGAGGGTGCTGCTGCTGCTGCAGGAGCTCCCTGTTTGCTTGGAGAGAGGAAGGGAATCCCAGGTGGCAGAGCTGGCAGTGGCTGTCAGAACTGTCCCAGCTCAGCCCAGACTGAGATGAAGAGTTGAGTTTCCTCGGAGGCACCTCTGGGACAAACAAAAGAGGGGATGGCAGTGGGGGCAGCCTGCCTGTGGGAGGGAGAGGAATTTCAGTACTGGAATAACCAAAGCCTTTATCAACACCCCTGGAGGTGCTGCCACATCAGCTTCATGACTTTTGGCAGTCCCTGCTAGGGTGGATGCACTGACCTTTGCACAATCCTCATGGAATAATTCCATTATTCCACTGAGGGGCAGCTCAGGGAGCTGGAAAGGGGCTCAGCCTGGAGAAAAGGAGGCTCAGGGGGAACCTTGTGGCTCTGCACAACTCCCTGACAGGAGGGGACAGCCGGGGGGGTCGGGCTTTGCTCCCAGGGAACAGGGACAGGAGGAGAGGGAACGGCCTCAGGCTGGGCCAGGGGAGGCTCAGGGTGGATATCGGGAAAGTTTCTTTATGGAAAAGGTGGTCAGGCACTGGCACAGCTGCCCAGGGAGGCAGTGATGGAATCCCCATCCCTGGCAAAGCTCAGAAAGCTGTGTGGATGTGACACTGGGACGTGGGTTAGTGCTGAACATGGTGCTGCTGGGTTAAGGGTCAGATTTAACAATCTCAGAGTTTTTATCCAACCCAGACGGTTCCATGATTCCCTGTTTGCTGTGCCAGCTCCAGCTGTGGTTCTGTGATTCTGTGGCTTTGGGCAGGCAGAGCACATCTGGAGAGCCCCGTGAGCAGCTCGGGGTGGGTGGCCCTGGTGCTGTGTCCTCTGCAGAGTGACTTCAGCTGCCACTCCAGGTGTGCCTCTGTGTGGGATAAATGCTTGGGGTCAGCAGGAGCTCTCCAAGGACAGGCCAAGGCTCTCCAGGAGCAGCATGGCAGCTCTGGGCCAACAGGACCCTGGAAACTAGGCCAGGTGCCTGCACAAGCTGCCAAAAATGAGCAAGCAGAATGTCCACGTGGTGGGTTCCAACAGGAAAACAGATTCATTTCCCAGGCCCCAGAGGGGTTTTGGGAAGCAGCAGAATCAAAAGGGGTTTGGAAGCGATGACAGATGCCTTGGAGGTGCCTTTCTGAGCAGCCTGAGCTGTTTGGGATTGCACTGACACCTCCAGAGGCTCTGGGAGGAGTGTGGGGCCCTGTGGATGCCCAGATCTGCTGTGCTCCTGCCTTTTGGCTGCTAATTAGGAGCAGGTCAGAGCTGTGCTATGTGTGCTGCAGTTCTGTACAGTCAGATAAGAGCAATTACAAATCCATCACGAGGTGTATCCAAATCTCCTTAATTAATAACCAATAAACTCAGCAGTCCCTGGCAGAAGGGTGGGAGTGCTGGAGAGGAATCATGGCAGGGATGGGGATGTGAGCAGTGAGAGGTGGGGGTGCTGCTGGTCCTCACCCCCAGGAGCAAGGCAGTGAAACAAAGGGAGCAAGGCAGGATCCACGTGGGAAAACTGCTGCTCTCACAGCTCATAAGCAGCTTCCAGAGCCCTTGGATCTGCCAGATCATGGAAAATTCTGATTGAGTGCAGCTCTGAAGTGAAGGGCCCATCCTGGGATTGAACTTTGATGCTGTCAGCTCCAGCTGAACCCCCCTAGAGGCTGAGAAGCATCCCAGGTTTGTGGGCAGTGGGATGGGCAGGAGGGAGCAGGGCAGGGTGGGTTTCTGTTCTGTGACACCCCAGATCCTGGCTGGGGTGGTGCTGCTCAGGGGACATGGGCCAGGCTCAGGGGACATGCCCCCGTCCCAGGGCCAGGCAGGCTCTGCAGGGTGCTAGGTGCTTTACAGCAAGGGCAATGGCCCCAAATTCAGGTGGGGATTGGAACATTTGCAGCTCACAGCACGACTGGTGTGGGACATTCCCTGTCCAGCACTCACTGGAGCAAGGCCTGCCATATCCATGGGATTTTCGTGGGCCTGTCCATAGGAAACAGAGAAAAACAGACCAGCCTTTTAATGCCTGACAGAATGTCACCCCAAAGATGAGAGCAAAATTTATCCCTCTTTCCAAGTAAACCATTTTAAGGAGCACCTTTAAGCTGTGTTGATGGGTGGGAATGGCCAAGGCCTGATTAATTCTTTACTCAGAAGGTGGACAGGGCTGGCACAGGGTGACCCTGGATCCCTGGCAGTGCCCAAGGCCAGGCTGGACAGGGCTTGGAGCAGCCTGGGACAGTGGGAGGTGTCCCTGCCATGGCAGGGGATGGCTCTGGATGGGCTTTAATGCCCCTCCCAACCCAAACCAGTCTGGGATTCTGAGATCTGGGGCAGAGCTGTTGCTTCACAAATTCCTCCAGGAGCAAACATGTGGAGCTGCAGCTGGAAAGGGTTCCAATGGCACTGGCTGTTTTCCCATTCCAGGGAGAAGTGTGTCGTGTTGTAATTGCCTGGCTTATTTGGAAAAAAACCCACTGTAGTTCCTAGAAATTCAATATTGAAAGGACTGGGTACGACCCTCTGTGGATTAATTTTGAGAGGAGAAGAAGAATGAGGAATTTAATGCTCACTCTAATGAATGTCAATCTTCTCACTTAATGAATAGGAATCACAGTTTGCTGCACATTGTTGGGAAATGAAAAGCATCCTAAGTTCCATTCACTTTCTTTTTTCCTTCCCCTTCCTTTCTTGTCTCCCCTCTTTGAGCGAGATAATGCTGTGCACAGCAGATGTGAACATTCATTTGTGAGTGTGGTGGATTTTTATCTCTCCCTGTACAAGGCAAAGCTCTCCTTCAGCTGAGCTTTGTAAAATTTCCTGTACAATCCAAACATTGCTACAGAGCTGGATCCTTCACAGACAGGTGGGGTGGGTTTTTTCCCCTCCCTCCTGCACGAAACCATCCCCAGAATGCAAAGCAGAGCTGACCCAACGTGTGCTTGATGTGTTTGCTGCTCTCAGCTGTGGCTTGGCTCGTTGCAGTGGCACAGGTGAGGCTCTGGTGCCACTGTCCCCACTGAAGAGACACAAAAGCCCCATCCCATCACTTCCCTTGCCAGAGGGATCCCCCAGGCTTGATCCCCAGGGCAAGTTTCCAGCAGGAGCTCTGGGTTTGGAAAGGCTGATGTGGTCAGCACGGGGTGGCCTCACGCAGCTGGAGGAGCTGGGCAGGAATTGGGCTTTGCAGCAAGGAGAGGGGGAACTCCCCAGCACTGGCCAGCCCCACTGCCTCAGGACCTGTGTCTGGGACAGGGTGGATGGTCCAGGATCTCTGGAGGAGCAGGGAGAGGATTCTGTGGAGCAGCAGAGCCCTCTGTGTGCCAGGAGCTTTCCTGGTTCTTGTCCTGCTCCATGGCAGCTCCATTCCTTTGGTCAAGGGATCTCCTGGGAATTGCTGAGCTCCTGGCTGAGGGCTCAGCTCAGCCAGCCTGGACATTTGTCCTTCTCCATGGCTCTGTTTGGACCTTGGGGGTGTCTCAGACCTTGGAGACAGTCTGAGGACACCCCACCAGAGGCCCTGGCACTGAAGGCAGCTGCTGGGACTGCCAGGAGAAGCTCCATGGCTGTGCTTTCTGTGGCTTTGGGAGGGAGTACGTGGAGATTTGGGGTGTTTATGGGGGCTTTGGGGTGTTTGTGAAGGTTTAGGGTGTACATGGAGGCTTTGGGGTTATATCAAGTCTGGGGTATACATGGAGACTTTGGGGTCTGTGTGGTGGTTTTAGGGTGGATGTGGAGGTTTGGGGTCTGTGTGAAGGTTTTGGGGCGGATGTGGAGGTTGTGGGGCAGATATGGAGGTTTTGGGGTGGATGTGGAGGTTTGGGGTCTGTGTGGTGGTTTTGGGGTGGATGTGGAGGTTTGGGGTCTGTGTGG
>VRYO01002581.1:6133815-6180620 GCA_009812075.1 Sialia sialis | reverse complement strand
TGCTGTGGCAGGGGTGAGCTTTAAGGTCCCTTCCCACCCAAACCATCCTGTGATTCTGTGCCGTGGGAGAATGGGAAATCTCTTACAGAGCCTCCCCTGCCCTGGTGCCCCGGCTGTGCATCAGCAAACGGTGTCTGGGAGGGCAGGGCTGCCTGATTCAGAGGCAGGGCCAGGAGTGGGGCTCAGCAGGCACAGCTACAGGCACTGGGTGCAGGAATGCAGGCTGGATTTTGGACAATGGCTTGGAAGGCAGCAGCTGCTGCTCCTCCCCAGCCTTTGTGGCTGTGGTTGGTCATTGTGACTTTCCCTGAACTGAATTCCCTGGCTCAAACCTGGGTCTTGCTTTGCCATCTTCTGCTGGATTAAAGAGCCTTTGAGTGTCCACTGGCTTCCTCCCCTGGAAGTGCTCAAGGGCTGTTGTCAGGTCAGCTTTTAGCTTTTCTTTGGGGTACACTCAGAGCAGGTGTCTTTACTTCACACCATTTGCTCTGGCTCTTGACATCATTTTAGGCTCTTCTTCACAACTGCTCTCAGTCTTGTGCCTTTACCTGAACTCCCTTGGGACAAGGGAGCAATATTCTAATCCCACCTTCCTTTTGGTGCAGTGTGGGCCAGTTCCCCTCAGGACTTGCTGGAGGCCACCCAGGTGGGATTAATCTTGGAGTTCAGTCCCAGCATTGTGGCTTGATCTTACATTTGCTGGAAGCTGCACTTCTTATGAGCAGTTGCTGGTTTTGGACATACCAGACTGACGGATGTGTGGAGCAGGAAGAGCTGGATCTGCTGTGTCCGAGGGTGAAGGGAGGGAAATGTCAGTCCCCTGGAGAAGGCAGAAATGCTGGCTCAGCCGCAGAGAGAAGATATTCCAGGGCCTTTGCCCACCCCAGAGAGCTGGGGACCATGGCCAAAGCAGGGAACAAACAGGCTGTGCAAGCAGTGCTGGGATGGTGATCTCTTGGGAATATGAGCCAGCCTCTCTTCTTTGGGCCAGTACCCTTTCCTGAGGCTGCCAGCACTGCCTGGGGTGGACTTTAGACATTGGGTGGCTTTCCTTGGGGCTTCCAGGACAGCCAGGACAACCCTGAATCCCAGAATCGCTGAGCTCTCCTCCTGCTGCCCCTGTCCTCCCAGCTGTGGGTGCCTGTCTGCAGGGAGGGTGCAGAGCTGCTGGCTTTGCTCATGGCTGAAAGGACACAGAGCTCTGGCAGGACAGCTGGATTTTGATCAGAATGGTCTCAAATCCTACAAAACCTCCGTCCCAGGAGGGACAGCACCACTGACCTTGTGGTCCACCCCAGGGTGCCTGGTCCTGTGTCCTGCCGTGCTGAGCTGTTTGGTGACTGTGTCCTTGGTGACTCTGAGCTTCACTTTCCCTGCTCCCTCTTTCTCTCCATGGATGATCTACCCCCATCATCAAGGAGAATTCCCTGAGCTGCAGGGAGCTCTTGATGATGGAGATGGTCCCATCACATCTCCCTCAGCCAGGGGCTTGTCCTGCTCCAGGGGACATGCCCAGGCAGTGACAAACAGGTCTGCACAAACCTCCAAGCAGGCACTGCTTGCTTCCTTCAGGAATCCCCTCCCCCACAGGTTCTGCAACATCCATTTCAGGTGTTTCCATGGGTTTTGGGTTGGGGAAGTCTCCTAGACAAAGTCTGGGGAGGGCAATGACTCCATCCTCTGCACTGTCTGCTCCAGGCCCTCTCCTGGGAGAGCCCCCTCTGTAAATAGCAGGCTGAGTGTTTCCAGGTTCCAGAGTGCTTCAGCAAAGAATCACATCAAGGGCTCTTAATGCTCCACCTTTCTTGCCTCCCTGCAGTTCCTGAGTGTGAGGCTCAGGCTGGGAAGTGCCTGGGATCACTTCCCACCCCAACCAGCCTGTGCTTGGCAGAGAGCAGAGCTGGACCCCGAGGGACTGCCCTGGCACCCCCAGCTGCTGCTTCTGAGGCTCTGGGGACACCTGGGCCAGCCTCTGCAGGGCTGCTGGTGGTGAAAGGGGCTGGTAGATCTGCCACGGGCACTGCTCTTGGAAGAGACTGGTTGTGCTGGGTTGTGCTGTGTTATACTGGGTTGTGCTGGGTTGTGCTGGGTGGTACTGGGTTGTGCTGGGTGGTACTGGGTTGTATTGGGTGGTACTGGGTTGTACTGGGTTGTGCTGCTGGGTTTTACTGGGCTGTGCAGGGTTCTGCTGGATCATACTGGGTCGTACTGGGTCGTACTGGGTTGTACTGGGTTGTACTGAGTTGTACTGAGTTGTGCTGGGTCATACTGGGTTGTACTGGTTTGTACTGGGTTGTACTGAGTTGTGCTGGGTCATACTGGGTTCTACAGAGTCGTCCTGGGTTGTGCTGCTGGTTTGGGTCTCTTAAATTTCCCTGGATGAAGTCAGGGGAGCCCAGTGATGCCAGGAATGTGGCACTGGGAGCTGCAGGATGCCCCTGGGATCCCTGCTGGGGACTCCACAATCCCTGACAGGAGGGGAGAGCTGTGGGGGTCGGGCTCTGCTCCCAGCGAACAGGGACAGGAGGAGAGGCTGGGCCAGGGGAGGGCAGGGTGGACACCAGGAGGAATTTCCCCATGGAAAGGGTGGTCAGGCCTTGGAAGGGGCTGCCCTGGGAGGTTTGCAGTGCTCATCCCTGCAGGTGCCCTGGACGTGGCACTCTGTGCTCTGGGCTGGGGACAAGGTGGGATCAGGTTGGACTCAGTGACCCTGGGGCTCTTTTCCAACTCGATTGATTGCACAGTTCTGTGATTCTGATTGCACAATCCTGTGATTCTGATTGCAGGCTGCAGGAGCAGCTTCCAGCAGCACAGTGCAGGGGCAAAGGCTGTGTGGCGCAGGATCTCTCTTGACCAGTGCTGTCCCATCCCACTGTGGCCACAGCAGCCCCAGCTCCAATTCCACCCTGGAGCTGCAGGACTTGGGAGTGACTCAAGCACTGAGACACGGGAGTGCAGAGAGCTCCTGTGGTCAGGCAGGGGGTGGTGTCAGGAACTGGAGCTAAAATCCATGTTTGAGGAGCAGGAGGTGGCTGCTGGGACAAGGTGGGGGCAGGTCTGGGGCAGAGGACAGAGCTGCCATTTCCCTCCTGACTAGCTGTGGAAGAGAATTAAATCCCAGGGAGATTTGTTGTGTCTGCTTTGAGGAGGTCAGAGGAGCAATTCTCTGTGCAGTGATTCCAGGCAGGAATGCTGCTGCAGGGACAGGCTCTTGTCACCTGCTTGCCCTGGCACACACAGGAGGTGCAGGACAGTGCCCAGGCTGTGGCTCATCCCTGGAAAGCTGGGGATGGTTGGAGCTGGTGGTCTCCGAGGGCTTTTCCAATTGAATTCCATGACTGCATGCCCAGAGGAGCTACATCCTCCCTGCAGACACACACCTCACCCTGGACACTGCTCCTGGCCCTGCTGGGGGATCCAGTGATCCAAATGAGCTGCAAAATCCAGCTTGGCACAGAATTCCCTGGGTGTGAGGTGGCAGGGGCTGAGCTGTGGCCCAGGGCTGTTGTGTGCAGAGAAACCAGGTTAAGCACAAAGCAACTGGGAAAAAAATTAAAAATAAATAATTTTGTAAAAAAAGTTTTTAAAATTTAAATTAGTTTTATTTCTTTTCATGTTGCAAGGCTGCATTTTCTTTCCCTCATTTTCTGCTCCTCTTAGAGACTGGTATGCTGAAGTGGTTGTTTTGTGCTTGTTCCTTTAATTAGTTTCTTAGCAGCTTCCCAGCTTTCCTATGGAGACTTGTTCTTCTTCTGAAGTTGATTTCTTAAGGTTAGGCTTAAAAAAGCTCATGCATACAGAAAGACATGAAGTGAAAGGGAAAGCCTGGCTGCAGGAATGATGCAGACACATTTGCTGGGTCTCAGTGGCCAGTTCTGATGCACTGGGAGAGATCCAGGGCCTGTGATTTCACCTTACAGGTCACAAAGATTGATCATTATCAATCATCAATCGTCACAGAGATGATCAGAGGGCTGATGCACTTTTCCTATTAGGAAAGGCTGAGAGATTGGGATTACTCAGCCTGGATATGAGAAAGCTCTGGAGAGAGCTCAGAGCCCCTGCCAGCACCTAAAGATGCTCCAGGGGAGCTGGAGAGGGACTGGGGACAAGGGATGGAGGGACAGGACACAGGGAATGGCTCCCACTGCCAGAGGGCAGGGATGGATGGGATACTGGGAAGGAATTGTTCACTGGGAGGGTGGGGAGGCCCTGGCACAGGGTGCCCAGAGAAGCTGTGGCTGCTCCTGGATCCCTGGCAGTGTCCAAGGCCAGGCTGGACAGGGCTTGGAGCAGCCTGGGACAGTGGAATGAGTGTCCCTGCCCATGGCTGGAGTGGCACTGGATGGGCTTTAATGTCCCTTCTCACCCAAACCATTCCATGATTTTATATCCTATCAGAGTTTCCAGGCTGAACTTACTGGGACTTGGGCACCTCAACAATTGAAATTTTTCAGCAAACCCTTCCCTGTTGCTGGAGCACGAGGCTGATTTTATCCTGCTCCCTTTGGAAATGTCAGCCTGTGTGCACAGGAAATTTTCCAGCCACTTTGTGCCTTGCAAGCTGAGATCACTTTTTAATGCTAACAAGGAATCAATTTGTTTTGAATGTGCAAAGATTTTATGCCACTAAGAGAGAAGAGTTTTTAATACAGATATAATAAGCCTTATGCTATGTCCATGGCTTGAATAATCCGTGGAGTTCTCATTGTCCTGCCTTGAAAAAGATGCTGGAGTAAAGGAAAAGCTGCTGAGAAGGGCAGCCAGGGTGATCAGAGGGTTAGGGTGGGGTTTTGTGGGTGTAAAACTACTGAGAGGTTTTACACCTGTGGAGACCTTTTTGCCAGAGGTGTTCAGGGCAGGGCGGAGGGCACAGAGGAATAGGTCACATTTCTAACCCTGGTGGCACTCAGGTGAGGCTGGAACCTCAGCACACATCCATCACTTGTGGAGGGCTTTGGGAGCCAAAGGACAGTGAGTTTGAGGAGAGGAAAGGCAAAGTGGCTTTTTGGGATCAAATCTGGCCGTGGAGCAGGTGGTGCATGTGAATAATCCCAAATGTGGAACTCTCCAAAGAAAGATGTGCCTGTTCCCTCTGCTGTCACACTCTGTCCTGCCTCACCTGCTTGGACCCACGTGGAGCCTCTGCCAGAGCAGGATGAAAGCCCCATGATCTTTGTAGTGCTTCACTATTCTAGTGCTTGTACAAAAAAAGAATTTTAAAAGGGTTCACAGGAGCAGCAAAGACCCACATTCTGAGCTGCTTGGGTGCTGCAGAAACAGGGATTTAACTTTTAGAAGCTGCTGATTTCATCCTGGCTCTCGTCTATTTTTTTCTTTTTTTTTTAAATGGTTTTCTAAAATTACCAAAAAGCACCTACAGATGGTGGATTTCTGATTGGTTTATTGTGTGTGAGTGTGAAAATCCACAGCACATTGGTGCTCCCTGCTTGGTCTCCAGAGACACACAGACCCTGCAGCTGATTGGTGAAATGAGTATCACAGAACTGTGGCATGGTTTGGGGTAGAAGGGTCCCTAAAGCTCTTCCAGTGCCACCCCTGCCATGGGCAGGGACACCTCCCACCATCCCAGGCTGCTCCAAGCCCTGTCCAGCCTGGCCTTGGACACTTCCAGGGATCCACAGCTTTTCTGTGCCAGTCATATGGATCACATGGCCAACAGAAATATCCCAAATCATTGCAGGTATCCTGATACAGTCAGAATTCTTTTTAAATAGAAGCTCCCAAATGACATGATTGACTTTGCCAGTTCTCCATGCTCTGCTCTCTCAGCTGGAAGTTTTGCTGGGAGTGGGATGAGAACAAGAACTCCCCTTCCCCAAGGTCACTCTGAGCCAGGGCCTGGCTGTCACCTCCCGAGGACGTTTCTGTGCTCAGGACCCCTGATGGCACCAGTCCACAAATCTGGTGACAAATCTCTGCCAGCTTTCCATGCCCTATCTGTGTGTGCTGGGGTCAGAGTCACTCTGGCTAGACCACATGGCACTTTCAGCAGGATGCTGTCACCACTGTCCTGCTGTCAGCCCTGTCCTGCTTTGGTCTGGGATAGGATCCCTTCCTTCCTGGAGCTGGTGCAGGGCAGCATTTGGGATTTGGTGTGAGGATAACACACTGAGGTTGTGGTGGATGCCAAGCTGTGCTTGCCAAATCCAGGAGCTCTCAGGATCCTAGGCTCTGGCAGTGAGCTGGGATGGAACGTGGCCAGGATTGCTGACCCACACTGGCCAGAAGGATGTTCCACACCAGAGAAGATCCAGCCTGGAGTATGAACCAGGGGAGGGAAGGAGTCACCATCCCTGCACGTGATGGACAGAGTCATCAGTCCTGGGCAGTGTCTGGTTAATGAGGTCAGTGCTTGGGCTGGATGGCTGTGGGGGTCTTTTCCAACCTTCACTCTGTGATTGTAGTGTGCCCAAAGGGGCTCCAGGAGAGCTGCAGAGGGATGGGGACAAGGGATGGAGGGACAGGACACAGGGAATGGCTTCCACTGCCAGAGGGCAGGGATGGATGTGATATTGGGAAGGAATTGTTCCCTGGGAGGGTGGGCAGGCCCTGGAACAGGGTGCCCAGAGAAGCTGTGGCTGCCTCTGGATCCCCGGCAGTGTCCCAGGCCAGGCTGGACATTGGGGTTGGAGCAGCCTGGGATGGTGGGAAATGTTCCTGCCATGGACTGGATGATCTGTAGAGTCCCTCCCCACCCAAACCATTCCATGATTCTGTGGTTCTGTGATTTTCCATGTGTGTCCTTGGGAGGGAGAAACACAGAGCTCAGGATCCAGAGATGTCCTGGGGCCTCTGGAATCACATCCATGCCCATCCCAGCAACCATCCCAAGGAACTTTTTATTCTACTGCTTTTGGAGCTTCCTTATATTGGCATCCTGCTGCTGCCCCTCAAGCAGCTGAGAGGAGATGCTCTTCAGTGGATTTGAGAAGGAATCTCTTGGATAAGAAAATGAGACCCTCGAGTTTCCTGCCCATTTGCCTCTTCTTGCAAGAGGCAGTTGAACTGCAGTGGGAAGAAAGTTTTGCAGCACTTAGCAGCTCACACACTACACCAGGCCCTCAGTGTCCCCACTTATTTGAGCTCATTTTTCTCCTCCTTCCCTTTCCACAGGAACCTTTTCACTCCTCCACAAAGAACTTGCAGTAAGAGCATTTCCAAAATCATTGTTTATTCAATATTTATGACAACCTTGGAATGCAAATTAAATTGTAACAAACGAGCACACAGGTGGGTACTTTGCTCCTACACAATTCCTGAATTACCTTTCTGGAGGCCGGATTTCCCATGGTTTCCTTGCAATGCTCTGATGGTGCCTGGGAGCTCTGTACTTCAGCACTCTCTGGGAATTTCCTTCCATCCCTGTCCTCAAGTCCTTCAGCAGGAGTAGGGAGGGGTCCCCCTAACCTGGACTTGCCACCATTTGAGCAATGGAATCATGGAATGGTTTGGGTGGGAAAGGACTCTACAGATCATCTAATGTCACCCCAGCCATGGCAGGGTCACTCATTCCACCATCCCAGGCTGCTCCCAGCCCCAATGTCCACCCTGGCCTTGGACACTTCCAGGGATCCAGGGGCAGCCACAGCTGCTCAGAGCACCCTGTGCCAGGGCTGCCCACCCTCCCAGGGAACAATTCCTTCCCAATATCCCATCCATCCCTGTTCTCTGGCAGTGGAAGCCATTCCCTGTGTCCTGTCCCTCCATCCCTTGTCCCCAGTCCCTCTCCAGCTCTCCTCGAGCTCCTTTAGGTGCTGGCAGAGGCTCTGAGCTCTCCCTGGATCCTTCTCTTCAGGTGAGCCCCCCCAGCTCTCCCAGCCTGGCTCCAGAGCAGAGGGGCTCCAGCCCTCAGAGCATCAGGATGTCCTGCTGGTCTCTCCTACGTTTCTGAGTTGACATCTCCAGCAGCCTGGAGTGCCCAGGATGATGTTCCCACTCTGCCACAGCCAGGGAAATCTGTTATTGGCATGCAAAGGTGCAGGGTATCTGTGTAAGCTGTCTCAGGGAGTTCTTGGTCTGGACATCCCTTCCTTAAGCCCAGGCCCAGCAAAGCCCAGGTGTGGGTGCTCTGCTTTCCCTTCACCTCTCTGGTCTCCTATGAGCACCTCTTACCAGCCCAACTGGCTTCTCATCCTGTCCCTGTGCACATACACAAACATTTCCTTTGAGGCTTCCTGAGGGATCCCTTCCCTGCAGGAACAGCACTCCCTGGTGCCAGAGTCTGTTCTGCACCCAGCCCTGCCACCGTGGCACCCATGGCTCTCTCTGGGTTCAGCTGTGTTAGGTGTGTGCTCTGTCCTGCAGAGGCCCAGCCTGGCATTCTCCAAAGCAAAGACTCAAACAGCAGCACTAAAATCAAGCAAGAAAAACCTGTGTTTGTAGCTTTGCTGCCTTCTGGGTTTTCCTCCTCTGGCAGCTGCAGCACGAACAGGATCATAAAGATTTAATTCAGCCTGTGGCTTAAACATGATCTCTGTACTTGTCCTGCAGCCCTTTCCCTTCTCCATCTGCCTCCCTGCCTGCATCTCAGCATGGATCTGATCCCAGTCTGGATGGAATGGAGCTGTTGTCCAGCCAGGAGCCACATCTTGCTCTCTTTTATTGCTTGAACTGCTTTTTGTTGCTGAGGTGGTGTGGAGAAGGAGCAGCTGTGATGTCCCCTGTGTCCAGCCCCACTCTGTGCCCTGCCATCCCTGGGGTTCCCAGCTTTTCCCTGCACATTAGGTTTGCAGCATGGGATGAGGTGTCAGGAACGAGAGCTCAGAGCACCTCCCTGTGTCCTTGCTCGAGCTGGGATAACATTTTGTCCCTTTTTCAGGCTTACACTGACCCCATAGGCATTCCTGACACCTGGAGAGAAGCTGTGGCACCCCCAGCACTTCCTGCAGCTCTGCATGAGCCAGAGCTGGGGCTGGGGCTGCCACTCCACACTGCTGTCAGGAACAAAACTCTGCGGGTAGAGATTTATCCCTTCCCCTTGCTCCTGAACAGAACCCCTCTGGGCTGCCTGAAGGCTCCCCTGCCAAATAAATCACAGAAACATGGAATCTCCTGGGCTGTAAGGGCCCCACCAGGATCATCCAGTCCAGCTCCTGGCCCTGCACAGACACCCCAAAATCCCACCCTGGACTTCCAGGCTCAGAGTCCCTCCCTGGCAGTGTTTGCACTGGGTGTGCAGTTGTGGCTTTCCAGTGCCCGGAGGAGATGACAAGGAGATGGAGGGAGACAAAAAGGACCTGGAGTGCCAGGACAAGGGTAAGAGATTCACACTCATAAAGAGTAGGGATAGATGGGATATTGGGAAGGAATTGTTCCCTGGGAGGGTGGGCAGGCCCTGGCACAGGGTGCCCAGAGAAGCTGTGGCTGCCCCTGGATCCCTGGAAGTGTCCAAGGCCAGGCTGGACATTGGAGTTGGAGCAGCCTGGGACAGTGGAAGGTGTCCCTGCCATGGCAGGGGTAGCACTGGATGGGCTTTAAGGTCCCTTCCAACCCAAACTAATCTGGGGTTCTGTGATGATTCCATGACCTGACCCTGTGGGTGGTGAGGCAGCCCTGGCAGCAGGGACAGAGATCCCACATTCCCTTTGTGCTGGCAGATCCCAGTGTGGAGAAGGCTCTGTCCCTGTGTCCAGAGAAGCCAAAGCCAGCTGCTGGCCCTGTCCCATGTCCTTGGATGTGCCAGGCCCTGAGCACGGCACAGCATCGCGTGGTTCCTGCGAGAGCAGCATAAATTCCAGGCAAATATTAATCCTAACAGGAGGAGGCAGAACCATTGTTTATCCTGCTTTTGTTAATCAGTTTGTTTCCCTTCGTGATCCCAAAATGAAATTAAAAGGCTCTGTTTACATTGCTGAATTATCATCTGCTCCAGCAGGTAAAGCACTTTGGTGGAGAATTAATGGAGCCACGGACAGATTTGTGTCAAAAATATGTGCATATTTTCCCAGCAAAGGATTTGTTTAACTGAGCTGGAATCTCATGGCTTTGTGTTTAAATAAAACATCAGCCACAAGCCACCCACAAAAGCTGCTGGAGCCTGTGGCCCTGGAATGAGTTCACCTTTAAAACAGCTGAGCTGGAGGCTTTTCTCCTGCTGCATTCTGAGGTGATGCTCCAGGAGCAAAGGCACCCTTGGAGTGCAGCTGAAGGATTTGTAATCTTCTTGAAGGAAAGATGCAACCCTGATACCGAGGAAATACAAGGGAGTGTGCACAGGGCTTGTCCTGAAGCTCTTGTGGTGAATTGTGCTGGGGACAGGGTGGGTATTTCTGTCAAATTCTCTCTTGTCCCACAGCACAGGGCTGGGCTCTTGCACCTGCCTCAGAAGGCTGAAAAATATCAAATTCTGCTCATTTTTGCTTCAGCAGCACTAAATTTATAAGCCAGCACAAGGAAGACAAGATCTAAAAACCAATTTAGCAAAAAATAGCCTTTGCAACTAAAAATTAATGCTTGGAAAGGCCTAAATGAAGCTTGAAAATAGCTTTTTTTTCCCCCTCTCCAGCTGATGATTCACGTGCCTATTTGCAAACAATTCAAAGGCAGTAAATTGAGAGGAAATATAAATCAGGTTCCTAAGTGAAGCTGCATAAATCCAATAAATGACTGATGAGAGGATCCTGTTTTAAGGCGCTGCTGTCTTTCTCCAGTGTTGAGGCAGAAAATAACGGGGCCTTCTCCTCTTTGGCCATGGCCAATGGAGCAGGGTGCAGCAGCTCTGATCCCCACAAAGGCAGCTACAGCTCCTCTGTGCACCTGGCCCAGCTGGCCAGGCACAACTGCACACTGAGGCTGTGCTCACCCTGGCACAGATCCCTGTGGGTTCTCCCTGGGGAGGAAGAGAAGGGAACAGGCTGCAGCCCTGCAAAGGCTTCTGTGGTCCCCAAAAAATGTGGCCACTGACTTCTGACAAGGGCACAGAGTAAGAGGACGGGGGGAATGGCTGTACCTGGGATGGAGTAGATTTAGAAGGGATATATTGGGAAGGAATTGTTCCCTGGCACAGGGTGCCCAGAGCAGCTGTGGCTGCCCCTGGATCCCTGGGAGTGTCCAAGGCCAGGCTGGACACTGAGGCTTGGAGCAGCATGGGATGGTGGGAGGTGTCCCTGGGATGACAGGGGTGGAACAGGACAAGCTTTAAGGTTCTTTGAACCCAACCATTTCCACAGAACTGATGTAATGGGTCAGGAGCATTTCTGGTTCTGGGGAAAGGAGCAGACCTGTCCTGCAGGGGACCTGCTGGCTGTGCACTAGGACCATGCTGTGTCCCTCCACTCTCGTGGCAGGTCTGGGGCTGGACAGGCCCTGGTGACAAGCTCTGGGCCCTTTGTGCTCTCCGGGACATTGGGCTGATCTCCTAGCTCCCTGCCAAGGGCAGGAAGTGTGGATGGAGCTGTCATATTCCCAGAGCTGATGGCTGTGGCAGATGAATGGCAGTGCAGAGACCTGAAGACACTCCCAAAAATTCATCCAGGCATTGCTCCAATCCAGTCAAGGCTCCTGCAGCCTGTCCAGGGCTAGTGGCATGGTGCAGTGTCTGAACTTTTGTTGGAAGTCAGGGGATAACGAATGTCTGGCTCTCGTGGTGCATCTGGAGGCACAGGGAATAAGCAGGGCATGGTAGCTGTCACCAGGGAGGGGTTGTGGCCACATCACCTTTCTCACATGAAGTTCTTGGTCAGGGAATCCCAGGATCAATGAGGCTGGCAAAGCCCTCCCAGCCCATCCAGTCCAGGCTGTGCCCAATCCCCACCTTGTCCCCAGCCCAGAGCTCTGAGTGCCACATCCAGGAATTCCCTGGACATCTCCAGAGGTGGGGACTCCAAACCTCCCTGGGCAGCTTTCCATGAAGGAATTTACTCAATATCCACCCTGAGCCTCCCCTGGCCCAGCCTGAGGCCGTTCCCTCTCCTCCTGTCCCTGTTCCCTGGAGCAGAGCCCGACCCCCCCCGGCTGTCCCCTCCTGTCAGGGAGTTGTGCAGAGCCACAAGGTTCCCCCTGAGCCTCCTTTTCTCCAGGCTGAGCCCCTTTCCAGCTCCCTCAGCCTCTGCTGGGGCTCCAGCCCCTTGCCCAGCTCCGTTCCCTTCCCTGGACACGCTCCAGCCCCTCCAGGTCTCTCCTGTCACGAGGGGCCCAGAGCTGCCCCAGCACCGGGGACCTCACCAATGCCTCAAGCTCTTCATCCCCTGCTCTCCGTGTGACAGCAGCTGCAGTGACCACAGCTGGAATGTTGGAGTTTTGGAATGTTGGAATGCAGGAGTGTTGGAATGTTGCAATGTTTGCGCTCCCCTGTGGGAGGCCAGGGCAGTCAGGCAGACCCTGCTGCTCCCAAACCCCTCCCGAGCTCCATCCCCAGGCCTGGTGACTGCTGTGGGCCCGGCCTGCAGCACTGAGGGATCTGCAGCAGCAGCAGCTGCTGGAAAAGCCCTCGGGCAGCGTCTGGGAAATGGAGATTCCAGCTGCCAGCACCCTGCCCCCAGCACGGAGCTGATCCCTGAGGTGCCCTGGGTGCCCGTCCTGCTGGCATTGAACATTTCCAGAGGCTCTGGCAGAGCGGGATGTGTCACACGCTGCTGCTGCTGCTGCTGCAGCCCCCAGGGCACGGCAGGAGCCACTTTTTCCATCCTCACAGAGATGGGAGCACTGGCAAGGGGACCAAGCTCACAGGAGTCTCTGCAGCCATGTGGAGCACGATAATTTTGGGGTGCCACCTTTTCCATGTGTCCCAGAGCCATCAGAGGGACAGTGGGGACCGTGAGGGGCAGGGCTGTGCCCCAGCAGTCCAGAACAGATCACCCTGAACAGACCTTTCCTCTCATCCTGCCCCACCATCAGCATCCCAAAATCATGAGGGAAGATGATGAGCTGCTAAGGAGGCATCAGTGCAGCCAGCAATGTAATGCCAGGGTGCTGGGAAGAACCTAAAGAAAATCCAGAGCCTTGGCATTGGGAGGTTCAACCACTTTTTCAGCATGTGACAGGTCAAGGCAGCTGCCACCAGCTCCTGCTCCCAGCCTGGCATAAATCAGCAGTAGAGGAAGAAGGTGACTTGTCTCCACTCCAGGTTGTCCTTCTTTGGAGCTGGCACTGACACAGTTTTCATGAAAAATTTATTTTGTAAGAAAATGGATTTTCAATCAAAGCAGGCGTTTCTGCATGAAATATTGTTTGCATTGACATTTCCCCATTTTTTTTCAATGATACACTTCCCTTCCTTCCTTCTCCCACTTTCTTCCAAAGAGACAAGCCCAAAAATAATTCAGAGGCAGTGTTAATTTTTCAGTGAAAGTGTCTGGCTTTGGGTAACAGAGGACTGCATATTTTGAGAGAAAATCAAATATTTTCTCTCCAAACTGAGGAAAAGTCAGTTTTCAGAAATGAAACCATCAATTGGCAATGGAGTGGGGGTATGAGAACAATCTGGGGAAGGTTTTGCAGAGAGGAATGGGGGATGCTGTGTCTCACAGCCCCTCTGCCCTGCAGCCCTGAGCATGGGGAGGGGACAGCAGTGTCCCTGCCATCGGGTCCCTCCTCCTCCTCCTCCTCCTCGTGACCCAGCACCCACAATTCCCTGAGCCCATCTCCTGCTCTCTGCCCACTCCTTGGTTTGATCCTGCAGAGGCTGGATGAGGCACCTAATTGAGGCACCTAATTAAGGCACCTAATTAACCCACTCTGGTGGCATCAATGTTGGGCCCATTTGGGAGGAGGCACCTCTGGGTGCCTGGGGACACTGGCTCCTGAGGGAGCAGATTCCCACAGGTCTCATGTGGGCTGGCTGCTGCTGGGGGCATGCCAGCCCCTGGTGTCCTGGTCTCAGTTTCCTCTGCCCTGTTTCTGCCTGGCACATTGAGGTGCCAAGGCAGCCTCGGCTTCCCAGAAGTATTCCACAGGCAAAGGCTTTGCTTCTCCAAGCCATAGTGGATCATCTCTGGATGCACCTGGGAACAAGAGAGCATCAGCTGCAGGTTCTCCATCCTTTGGCTGCTGGGCTCCACTGGTGTGGGGCTCAGGGCCAGCCTGGGGGACTCCAGGGCCACTTGGAATGTTCAGCTGGAGCACACTGAGAGCAGAGCTCACCAGGGGCTACAGCTCCTCTGAGGGCAGCTCTGATCTCTGCTCCTGGGACAGGGAACAGCTGGAGCTGGGCCAGGGCAGGCTCAGGTGGAGCTCAGGGAAAGGTTCTTCCCTCCCCCAGAGGGTGCCCCAGGGAATGGGCACGGCCCCGAGGCTGCCAGAGCTGCAGGAGCTGCCAGGGATGGACAGGGGGGATTGTTGGGGTGTCTGTGCAGGGACAGGGGCTGGCTGGGTGATCTGTGGGTCTCTCCAGCTCCCACAGGTGATGTGCCAGGTCTGGTTTCTCCCCTGCAGTCAGAGCACCTCAGAGGCTGCCTGGGGCCAGCACCTGGCAGGGTGAGCCCAGTGAGCACAGGACAGAGGTTGGACTGGATGGTCCTTGTGGGTCCCTCCAGCTCAGGATATTCCATCATTCTGTGATTCTATGACCTCATAACCTGTGATCCCACAGCAGCCCTGAGCTGGGTATTCGTCTCCTCTTCCTGAGCCGATGGGGAGCAAAGGTGCTGGAGCCAGAGAGGGTCTGAATCGTGGCTGTGCTGAGCAGCTGGAGCTGTCGAGGCTCTGCTCTCTGTTCCTGCACGGGGGAAGCTGCTGGCTGCCCTTCCAAGGAGCAAAGCCAGATCCAGAGGGGCCTGAGGGAGGCTCCTCGTGCCAGCTGTGGCTGGCAGCTGGCTGGGCATGCGGCCTTGGGAAATTCTTGCTATTTTCCAGCTCTTGCTCTTTTGCAGGGCTAGCAGAATTTCTCAGTGTAGAGACATTTGTCAATTTGCATAATTAAAGCACTGCAAACTCATCCAGATTCACAGATCCCTGCCTGGCTCCCTGGAGACTCCCCTCTTCTCTCCCATGAATTATTTATTGGCAGTGCTGGTTCTAGCAGGGCCCTTTGTCTGCGCCATTTGCTCCACATTTCCGAGCTCCCAGGTGGAGATGGAGCAGCTCCTCTGAGACAGAGCTGGGGACAGGAGCAGCTCCATGTCCCACAGCCCTGCCCTTCCACGCTGTGGGGTGGGAACAACAACAGTTCCTGGGAGCTGTGGGGCTGCAGGTGGAGACGGAGCTGAAAGTGTTGGGTCCAAGGCTGGACTTGATGAGCCTGGAGCTCTTTTCCAGCAGCAGGAATTCTGTGAGTGAAGTTCCTGTGGAGATGGAGGTGTCTGCAGCAGGGCAGCCCCAGGGCTGTCCCCACACTGCTTCAGGCCCTGGGTGCATCGTCAGCTCAGGGTGCTGGCACCTCTGTCCCCCCCTGCACAGATGTCAGGGCAGTGCCTGTCCCCTGAGCTGGGGCACCTCCAGTGCTGGGGCAGCTCTGGGACCCTCCTGACAGGAGAGACCTGGAGGGGCTGGAGCGTGTCCAGGGAAGGGAACGGAGCTGGGCAAGGGGCTGGAGCCCCAGCAGAGGCTGAGGGAGCTGGAAAGGGGCTCAGCCTGGAGAAAAGGAGGCTCAGGGGGAACCTTGTGGCTCTGCACAACTCCCTGACAGGAGGGGACAGCCGGGGGGGTCGGGCTCTGCTCCAGGGAACAGGGACAGGAGGAGAGGGAACGGCCTCAGGCTGGGCCAGGGGAGGCTCAGGGTGGATTTGGGGAAAATTTATTCATGGAAAGGGTGGTCAGGCACTGTCACAGCTGCCCAGGGCAGTGCTGGAGTCCCCATTCCTGGAGCGATTCAACAGCCATGTGGATGTGACACTTGGGGACATGGGTCAGTGGTGGCCTTGCCAGTGTTGAGCTGACAGTTGGTCTCAAGGACCAACTTTTCCAACCTTAGTGACCCTGTGATTCCATGATTCCAGGAAGCAAATGGACAGTCTGGGTGGTCACTCAGACACCCCTGTGTGCTCCCAATCTCAGGGGCTGCTTTGCCTCTGCTGAGAGCACCCAGTGATGACTTTCTCTTTCCAGAAACCACAGCTCCCTGGGTCAGGCACAGAAAAAAATGGAGATAACATGAGGGAGAAGCCAGAGGGAGGGAGAAAGGCAGAAGCAAGTGGTGAGTACACAGAAACCACGCCTGTGTTTGCAGGCTCTCCCTGCTGGAGTTGAGTGTGTGCTTGTAAATCCCACAGCAAAGGAATACAAATATTTGTGCTGCAGAAACACTTTCCATGAACTCCTGGAGCTCCCCTGCTCAATTCCTTCTAGTCTTTCACAGGCCTGTTGTACTTCCCGGGATATGGGACACGCAGCTGCTTTTGCAGGGACAGGAAAGGGGGGGAATGTGTTTGAATTTAAATAGGATAGATTTAGATCAGCTGTTAAGAAGGAATTGTTCCCTGGGAGGGTGGGCAGGCCCTGGCACAGGGTGCCCAGAGAAGCTGTGGCTGCTCCTGGATCCCTGGCAGTGTCCAAGGCCAGGCTGGACACTGGGGCTTGGAGCAATCTGGGACAGTGGGAGGTGTCCCTGCCATGGCAGGGGATGGGACAGGACAAGGTTTAAGGTCTCTTCCAATCCAACCATTCCATGATTTCTCCAGTTCCCTGGATCTCTCAGTGGTATCTGCAGAGCAGTGTGGGGCTGAAGCACGAATGAAATCAGAACTCAGACCCAGGGTTGAGTAATTCCAGGTAAATGTGAGTGGCAGCTGCTGAGTGCAGCTCTGCTGGGCAGTGGGGCAGATCCTGGGGTGGATCATGGGAGCAGGGGATGATGGTGGTACATGGAATGTTCCAGGGACACCAGAGTGGCACTTTCCAGTCCAACTGCCCTGTCACCCTGGGGCTGGACCTGGACCTGCTGAGGGAGTTGACAGCTTCACACTCAGCCCTAAGAAGTCGCATTGTGCCCAAATTCCAGATGCCTGCACAGTCTCAACCCTCCCTGCCCAAAGATACGGATTCAATAACACAAGCACTTGCTCCATGAGCTCCTGGGGCTGTGCCAGCCCTGGGGCTGCCATGTGCAGGAATGGCCCATCCTGGAATGTCCAAGGCCAGGCTGGATAGGGCTTGGAGCACCCTTGATAGTGGAAGGTGTTCCTGCCCAGGGCAAGCAGGTGAAATGAGATGAGCTTTAAGGTCCCTTCCCACCCAAACCAGTCTGGAATTCTCTGGCTGAACTGGGAGCAGTGGGAGTTGGCACTGGCTGGGAAATTCATGCTGGCTTTTTTGTCATGAGCCCTTGTGGCCATGTCAGCGGGGCTGAAGTCTCCTAGGAATGCTGGTGGAGATTTCCCTGGATGTAGAGCTGCAGGCTGGGCTCTGGGAGACTGGAATGTTTATTTTGGCCAGCCCAGCGCTGGCTGTGCTCATCACAAGGTGTGATCACGCCTGCAGAGAGAGGCCCCCAAGAATAATTTTCAGCTCCCATCCCCTTGGTTCCAGCAGACAAGGCGAGAAATGGTACAATGCAGTTGGGGACTATTGTGAAAGACCTCTGCAAAGGATTTCTCACAGTGTGATGGAAGCTGCAATACTCATCTGGGTGCCTTTGGTTCTTTTCATTTATTTATTTATTTATTTGGTTTTCCCGGAGCCTGCTGTTGCTGATGTATTATTTATACAGCAGGAAATTAGACTCTGAGGACTCAAGTATTCTTCAAATAAGCTTCCTAATTCTGTCAATTAAGAATGCACAGGCTGCTAGGGCTCTGGCAGGGGATGAGCTGTGCAGGAGTGAAAGCTGCCCCTGGTCATTGCTCTGATGTGCTGCTGCAGAGATTTTCAGCTGGAGGAAAAATCTCTTGGTCCCAAAATCAAAGGTGTGAGATGCTGGGAGCGTTATATGGAGTGGCTCTGGCTGATCCCAGGGGGACAGACAAGTTGCCTGTGCTCTGGCAGGGGAATGCTGCAGTGCTGAGTGTGAGCTTGCTCCTTGTTCTGCTCTGCAGTGAGATCTGGGGCTTTTCCTTGCTGGTAACAAATGGCTGCCAGGGCTGGGAGCCTGTCAGGGATGAGTACGGGTCATTTATTCCCTAATTAATGCAGTAATTCTTCATGTGCTCCCGGTGTAGCTCTAGAGCAAATTAGTTAATGTGTAATTAATACATAAAAGAGCATCTTCCTTCCTTCACTGCCTTTCTTTAACCAACCATTTGGAAACTAGTTTGGAATTCTCCTTCTGCACCAGGGCTGGGGGGTCTGTTCCCAGCAGGAAGAGCCTGTGTCCAGCATCCAGCTGGGAAATGGAGTGTTCCTTCACCTGCAGAGTGCTCAGCCCCAGTTGTGCCCAACCATTCCAGAGGCAGGGAAAATCCCCGGGGTGGCTGGGCCTGAGGGAATTCTTGCCAGCACATTCCCAGTGTTCTGGTGCATTCCTGCACAGGGATCCAGCAGCAGAAGAACTGGATGCTTGTCCTGCCCTTGGGTAGCTGTGAAAAAGGTGAGACCTGTCAGAGGTCACTCATGTCCCCTCCTGCCTCTGCTGGCCTGGACAGTGTCCCTGCCACCACAGGGCTCTGCCTGAGGGAAGGAGCTTTATGGCTGCAGTACAGTTTTTCTTTTTTATCCTTGCTGTGGATTTAATATCCACTGCAAACTCTGCACCTGGAGGAGGGGTGGAGGCTGCTGTGCTCAGGAGCCCCTCAGGAGGACATGGACACAGCCCACAGGTCCTGCCCAGAGGACAGGACAGGACTGCCACAGCTGTCCCAGGGCAGGGCTGGCTGATCCCTCTGCTCCTGGGGGACTGCCAAGGACATTGCAGGAGAGGATGGATTCCCTGGGAATGTGGAACCAGCCCCTGTGCAGGCAGAGATGTCCCCACCACCCTGCAGCCCTTGCCTGTCCCCAGAGCCTTGCAGGGAACACTGCAGGGCCTGCCTGAGCCAGCCTGTGCCAGGGGGGCTGGGCATCCCCAGCCACAGGGGAGAGAGAAATCATTCCCATAAAGGGTTCTGTGACCCTTGGTGGCCTTGGATCCCTCTCCTCTGTCACCTAAACAAGCGTCTCCTCCCAGCCCTGTGCAGCCCCATCCTCGTGGAAAACTGGAGCCACTGGGAGCAGGGCTGTGGTTCTGGAAGCTGTTTGTGATGCTGATGGCAGTGTGGAGAGATGAGACAGCTCACACACAGAAGCTCAACTCAGCCCCACAGCACTGGTAAGCCACAGGAAATGCCATCAGCTGGGTAGTGCCAGGGGAGGTGGATGTGGGAAGGGTTCTCTCCTGCTTTCTGTGCAGCCAGAGCCAAACCCACCCTGTGCAGGCATCTTGGCATGAGCAGCAGAGGTGCTGGAGGGTGGCAGTGACCCTGCAGTGCTGGGGGGAACACGGTGTGGCCCCTGTGCTGCTCTCCAAGCTGCTGTGGGAGGGGGAACACCCTGGGTGCAGCCTCAGGGTCCCTGGGACCAGGGTGGGACAGAGCAGAGCCACAGTGCAAGTGTCCCAAACCCCCTCCCCATCCCTGGACTTTCCCCTTTTGTGGCCCTGGCAATTCTCAGGTCCTTCCTTGTGAACAGTGGTGTCTCTATTTATGACCTGAGATCACCGACCGCACATTAGGTGATGGTTCCAAGGTCTTTGCTTTCAAGCTCGGGCAACGAAGGAAGACGCTGGAGTCGTTTCCTGAGGTTTCTAAGATTGTTTATTCTTCCTTATCTCAGGAATTTCTGTGCTGACTAGCCGAGGTTCGTTCAGCAGGTCAGCCGAAGGCACTCTGCCTGCCCACGGGGCAGGTCTCATCTTTTATACTACAAACTGCGTAACTGTAATTTACAATTACTTTCCAATACATGACACCTACCTTGCACTGTCCAGCTTTCGCCCAAACCAATCCAAAAGTGCCATCCTAACCCAAAAGATGGACACCTTGAAGAAGGAGAAAGAAAGACATACCACACCCAAAATCCTCCATCTTTTCCTCGGACCCTTATTATAAACAATTTTTAAAATTCAGTTTTCTACCTTCTAGTAGTCCAAACTCACTCTACTTATTTTCTGTAAGTTTCGATTATTCACACAACGATGGTAACTTTTCCCAGGGACTGAGATCAAACCCACAGGGGTCTGTGGCATTGTGCCAAGGTCTCCGAGCCCCCTGCCCGGGTCTCGAGGCATCCAAGGAAGCCAGGGCAATGTCCTGGGTTCACACACACTGTGGGGGTTTTCAGGGCCTTCATCCCAAGTGCCTGGACCTTGTTTTCCCTGCTTCCCACAGGACTTTTGGCCATCTCCCTGTCCCCTCAGTGCCTTTGCTGTGGGGAGGTTTCCCTCTGTGCTTTGTGGGGCAGGAGCAGCCCATCCTCCCCTGGGCACAGCCTCGGCTCCTTTGGAGAGCAACAAATCCATACATTGGGAGCAAACCTCAGCTTGGAACCACAAAGCTTCAACCCGAGCCGGAGGGAAAAGCTGCCAGCAGGCCCTGGCTCACAGGCTCGTCCTGCTGGGAGGGAGCTCATGGAATCTAAACCACACGTGGCACTGGAGTTCTCCATGCCCTTCATGCTTGTGGGGGAATAAAGGCTTTTCTTCTCAGCTCTGCTGAACGCGGGGCTGAGCCTCTGTCTGCCAACGTTTGCTATGGAAACCAGGTCCTGCTCTGACAGCTCCAGCCCTCAGCCAGCCAGGAATCAGAGACAAGGCTGCAGGGTGGGCAGCAATGAGCAGGAGAGAGGCTCTGAGCCCTGCTGCACCTCTCCGAGGCACACATGGGGCAGCTCCTTGGCTCTCGGGCCTTGCTCCCAATTTGGGAGGGCAGGAGTAGAGAGGGCGACTCAGCAAAGAGAGGGCAGCCCAGCAGAAATCTCCCCATTCTGCTCATTTCTAAACGGATCCTTTTCTCTTCGTTATTTCTCTTATCAATGTTTTCCAGCCCCTCCAGACAGGGACGCGCAGAAGTATCAGGCAGTGTTTTAAAGAGGCAGCACACACACAAACTAGGAGATGTGTCATTAAAAGTTTGGATTATTCCTGCTTTTCTGCTTTTGCCAGAAGCATGGCAGGGACCTGCCAGGCAGCTCCTGGGAATGTCAGAGGCTGTGGCTGAGAAGGAAGAGCTGGGCAGTCCTGGGGATCATTTTCCTCTCCTTTTCAGATACCTCTGCCATGGCAGGAATGTCCTGCAGTGCTCAGGAATGGGGGAACCCGTGGGGGCTTTGCCTGCCCACATTCCCAGACTCTGCTGCTAGAGTGGAGCAACTCCCTGCAGAGCCAGGAGATGATGGGAAGGAGGTTTTGTAAAACACGGGGGCAAAACCTCCTTCCCCCAGGGCCTCACTGGAGCCTCTTGCCAGGGTGTCATCACTACAAAAATTGAGGGATCAGCTCCTTGGGAATGTGTACATCCAACCTCCTTGTTCAGTGACTTTTGTTTGATAATTTGAAAGTCCTTGCAGGCCACGTTTGCACTCAGTGGAGTCCAGGGTTGTGTTTCCTCCTGAACAGCAGTTTCCCAGAGTCTGGAGCCCAGACTGATGCCCTCCCCCAAATACAAGTAGTGAAATGCAGCTACAAACACCCCTGACCTCTGGCATCTGTGGGGCATGGTAAATCCATGCTTGAACCAGAGCTAGCCCTTGAAAAGGGAGAAAGGAATTTATCCTTCCCATGGATCATCTCCAGGACACTTTCTGGGGAGTCCCTGGCTCTCCCGTTCTCCAGCCAGTCCCACATTTCAGGCAGGAACGCCTGAGCTGCCTCTGCGGCTCCACCAGCTCTGTAAATCACCTCCCCCCGCCTGCCTGCCCTCCCCAGGAGTGCTTAAATCAACCCTAAATGAGCTCTTTTAAGGAAATGCGTGCAATCAGCGCTGAGTTATTGCAAGGCACAAGGGCTTTCTTAAAAGCGACAAGCACTTATTGGTCATCTGCACTCCAGAAGGCACAGCCCTGTAAATTTAGAGCCCGCCGGCTGAGCCTTGAGCTCAGCCTGTGCTGGAGGATTGTCAGCATTGTCCTCCCTCCCTGCTGGCTTTTCAAACCATTCCCTGTCCTTCCACACCATCCTCTGTCCTTCCACACCGTCCCCTGTCCTTTCAAACCATTCCCTGTCCTTCCACACCATCCTTTGTCCTTCCACACCATTCCCTGTCCTTTCAAACCATCTCCTGTTCTTTCAAACCATTTCCTGTCCGTTCAAACCATTCCCTGTCCTTCCACACCACCTTCTGTCCTTCCACACCATCCTCTGTCCTTCCACACCACCCCCTGTCCTTCCATACTATCCTCTTCAGCACTCAGGCTCTGGTTTTGAGCCTTTCTCATGTTCTTTCTACACTGCCCTGCCTGGAGCCTGCCTGAAATCAGAAAATCATGGGAAATGGTGCCCTGTTCCTGAGGAAATGGTATTGCTCTCTCCATGGGTGATGTGATTTGGGAGCCTGTCCCTGAGCCTTTCCTCATGCACCCTGTTTGCAAACAGCTGCAAACTTCAGGAATAGGGAAGGAGATTCCAGAGAACAGAGTTTGGGGTATTTCATACCCCTCCTTCTCTCTGAGGTTCAGGTAGAGTTCATGTTTTTATCAGAAAAATAAAATAGCATTATAGAGAAAGTTGTGAGGAGCTCCTGAATCCAGAAGCTGTCACCTCAAAATATTTGCTCAATACCCTGAGATGAGTGGCAAGCCCTGAAATGTGGTGAGAGCTGCAGCATGGGAATGTCTCACATGCCCTGCCTTTGGGCTGAGCTCCTGTGCCTAAGGAGGGCAGGGATGGAGCAGCCTGTGTGAACAGGAACACAAGCACTGCCCAGCATCATTTCCCTCTTGGTGCTGGCAGTGAGTGACAGCTCTGTCATCTCCCTGGGGGAAGTCATCCCGTGGGTCAGCCAGCCTCTGTCAAGGAAACCACAGGCGATGTTTGGAGTTTCTTCTCTGAATTCTCCTGCTTTAAAAGCATTTCAGAGTTCCCTCTTGTCTGTAATGTCAGGGGAATGGTGATAAATGTCATCTCTCCCCTAGATATTGTATCTGCAGCCAGGGGTGGGTTTCTGACAAGCTGGGGCATTTTAGGGGTGCAGAAAGGGGAGCACAAGGTGGAGTTCAGCACAGGGACAGGCTGCAGGAACAGTGGGAAGGCAGAGGTGAGTAGCAGCTGTTGGGAAAACAATGTCTTAGGATGGCAAACCCTCAGTGACCTCACTCTCTCCAGAGCTGACACTTTCACTCAAGTAGCAATGTTCCACACCGAGTGTGTCCTCTTGGGTGCCCAAACTTGATCATGGTCACCCAATCAACCCCAACTCTGAGGCCCTGCAAGAGGCTCTGTGCTCTCCCTGGATCCTTCTCCTCTCCAGGTGAGCTCCCCCAGCTCTCCCAGCTCCAGAGCAGAGGGGCTCCAGCCCTTGGAGCATCTCTGTGGCCTCCTCTGGACTTTCTCCATCAGCTCTGAATCCTTCTCCTGTTAGAGCCAGGGCTGGATGCAGTGCTCCAGGTAGACCAGGGCTCAGCCAACTATGAACTCCAAATAATTAGTGACAGCTGGATGGTGACACCTCCTTGTGCTTTGCCACCAGACTCAGAGGTGGGGGAGCCAAGGCAGAGGCTGGAAATCACCCCAAGGGATGGACAATTGGGAAGGGAGAGGGGAGGGAAGTGGTACTCTGCAGCTCTTCCTTCCCATCCCAGATGCATCCAGCAGTGCAGGGATCCCAAGAGAGCAAGCAGAGGACAGCAGGAGCACAGGGTGGGGAAGGAACACTTTTCCCCCACCCTTCTCAGCGGAGCATTTCTGGGTTTTAATTCCCAGCTGTGTCATGTCAGATGCAGAAACACTCCTCAGAGCAGGGCCTGAAATAAACCTTCTCTTCTGCTTTTTGTCCTGCTCTTGTGCTCATCTCCTGCCTCATTTTGTGCAAGCTCTGGTTGTATTTGTCATGGCAGAATTGTTTCAATTTCCAGTCCTTCTTGACAAGGTTCCTGACCCAGCCCATTCGCTCCTCTCAAATCCACTTGTATGTGGCTGTGAGGTGGAGAATTCCACACCTGAGTGGCCCCCCTTCCTCTGGAGCCTCCCACCAAGCACTGAGACGCTCAGGGATGCACAGGCGCAGCTTTAAGCTTGGGAATTTGCCTGGGAAGGGCAGGTAGACACGGAGTTTCACAGGATATCAGGACTGTAGAGGAGCCTCTCCTCATGCTGTAAAGCTGCTGCATCAACACTGTCACTGTGAATCAGTGCAGGGGCTGTCTTCTGCAAGAAACTGGAGATTTTTAACCTGCACATGGGATCTGGCGGCTCTGCTCCCAGGATTTATGTGCCTCAGAGAGCACCTGAGGGATGGCTCCTCTCACCCAGCAGCTGTGAGTGTGAGAGTGTGAGTGCAGAGCTTCATCTGTGGTGCTGGGACAGAGCTGCAGCTGATCATCCAGGAGGGGTTTGGTTGTTAAAAGATCAGATTTACACCCAGGAGCCTTGCTTTCCACCCTTGTAATTCACCTTCCCATTTTCTTCGGATCTATCCCGGTCTGTGCTGCTGTTAACAAGGTCTGAAATGTTTACATCTCTTCATAAGCAAGAATTTCTCCATTTACACCTTCATTTTTGCTTAGGGACAGAGCCCATCAGCATGTGGGTTTGTTTGTGCTGTGCTTGGCCACCGTGCCTGGCTCAGCCCTTCCCCAGCCCAGACTGTCACACCAGCACTGGGACTGGGCTGCCACCAGCCCTGCTGTTTCCCATCAGGTTTCTGCAGCCGATGAAAACTTTCCCCGCAGTCTGAAGTTGTTTTCTCTCTCTGTAATGTCAGAGGCGCCGCAGAGGCCGTGCTCTGAAATGTCACATTGTTTGTGTTTCCTCCGAGGGATATCGGGGCAGGGAGTGCTGCTGAAGGTCAGCTCGGACCATTCCTCTTAAAGGTTGGACCTTCATGCAGATGTTGGTAATGATCTCAGGCACAGCAGTGGCCCCTCCCCTCCCCCTGATGTCATTCCAGACAGTCCCAGGGACAGGGTGAGGTATGAAAAACTTGTCCTGGGCTCCAACACCACACCTCAGGTGGGCAGGAAAATGCTGAAGAGGCAGAGGTGGGGATGTGCCCTTTCAGCTGATATCCATTTCCCACTCTCTGGAAAGCTGGGTGGGATCCCCTGCTCCACCCAGAGCCCATTCAAACATTCTTTTAAATGCCACAGTCACAGAATCCGAGAGCGGGTCAGGTTGGAGGGACCCCAGAGGGTCACTGGTGCCACCTCCCAGCTCTGGCAGGGCCATCCCAGAGCTCAGGACACAGCATTGTGTGCACACAGCTCTGGGATATCCCCAGCAGGAGACCCCACAGCCTCTCTGGGCTCTGCCCAGGGCACAAGTTCTGCCTCCTGGGCAGGGGCAGTTCCTGGGCTCAGCCCCTGCCCGTGGCTCTGGGGCCACTGCTGGGCCTGGAGCAGAGCCTGGGACTGCTCTGAGCCTCCTGCACAGGGACAGAGACACAGGGACACTCAGGGACAGACAGGGACACACAGACAGGGACACTCAGGGACACCCAGGCACAGCCAGGGCTGAGCCCCTCTCACCCGGGGCTCCTCTCCAGGCTGAGCAGCCCCAGCTCCCTCAGCCTTTCCTGGGCACTGAGATGCTCCAGCCCTTGCTCAGCTCCAGGAGCTCCAACCCAGAACTCAGATGAAGCCCTTTGGTCTGTCCCTCTTACCCTGGAGGGTTTTTCTTCTCAGATTAGGGAGTTTAGAGAAAGCTCATAAATCAGAAATGCTGATTCCATTGTCTCTAATTTCACTCTGGTGCTGAGTTGCTCGTTCTGGGGGAGATTTGATCGCTGGTGACACAACGTGGATTCAAATGAGTGCTTGGGAGCTGACAACCCCTTCTTTATAGACGGGGTTATTTTTTAATCAGAGCCCTCCACCACTGATTTATTAATTTCCCCACGTCTCAGATGCACCAAGGCTTACAAGCATCTCAACAGAAACCTTTTGTGTCCCTGCTTGCCAGGGCTTTTCAATTCTCTCTTTCTCATGTAGATTTTCTTCTCAGTCTCCTGTAAATGCCACTCAGCCATGGGCTTCGCTCCTATTGTGATTGTCAGGAATGGTTGAATTCCCACCCCCCAGGCAGGAGGGATCCCTCCCTTCTCCAATTGAGGGGCTGCTCCTCCCAACATCCAGGGATTATTTTGACAGCTTAGAGAAATTGCTTTGATTTTGTGCATTAATGCTGCTCTCAAGCCTTAACACTTTTTTTTTTTTTCCAGAGCTTGCTTTGTTGCTGTCTCTGCTCTTCAGGAGCTGTTTTAAGTAGTCAGACTTCCACATTTGCCTTGAATATCTTCTCCCTCTTGTTTGAAGTCCCTGTCTTTAGAAAAGGGTTTAAGTCATTTAGTCTTTCACTGCTGTGGTTTCAGAGAGCACTGGGACTGCAGCTGGTTTCAGTTGGAGCATTCCAGGGAAGTTCTGACTCTGGGGAGAGCAGAACTTGGGACAGACAACCCTCTGCCTTGGAAAGGCAACATTTTGTTGTCCCCTTTTCTCAAAGCATTTTCTCCTGAAACACTTTTTGCAGAGCACCAAATGTCCTTTCCTTCCTTTCCTTTGGGTAGGGATGACAAAAAGGAGGCCAAATAACACTGACCTGTGGTGCTGTGCTGTCTGAGGGATGATTTTACAAATCCCAGAATGGTCTGGGTGGGAAGGGACCTTAAAGATCCTGAATTCCACTGGCTGCCATGGGCAGGGACACTTTCCACTGTCCCAGGCCTGGCCTTGGACACTTCCAGCTGCTGCATGCCAATGTGACACAGACTTGAAACTGGGACTATTTTGCCCACAATTTACTGGGGTTTTTTTGTTTTCCCAGCTCTTTGTAAGCTGCCAGGGGGTGCCCTGGTGTGTCTTTGCTGTGTCCTTTTGGTACCATCCCACACGGGCTTCCCTGTCATGGCACAGCTCAGTTAGGACATAAATTTGAACTGGAGAGGTCACACAGCATTCTTCTCTGCTCTCTTTGCATGTCTCCTTGCTGGAAGTCCTGGAGCTCCCCCAGCTTAGTTAATTCACTGTCCCACACTGCTTCCTCCTGTATTTCCAGGATCCTCCAGCTCTGTGGACACACAATTGAGACATTTCCACCTGTGCTGTTCCAAGTTCACCTGTGGATAAAGCTCTTTCTCTCCCTCTTTCTCTGAGTTTCTTGGTGTTTTGGTTGAGGAAGAACATCAGCCCCTAAGAGCTGTAGGAACAGGGATCAATAACAATTGGATTCTTTCTGATCGACTCCAGCCGCCCCAGGCAATGAGTAACATTTGGCAATACAAGCTCAGAGCAAAAATTCCCTCCCAAGTCCCCCACCTTCCCACTCTCATTATCAGGCATCACCTCTCAGCTTCTGGCAGCTCCTCACACACAACTCTTTTATCTCCAGCCTTTCCCTTTCCTGATGAGGTGGAAGGAGGCTCATTTTCCCCAGAAGGAGCAGTTTCCCAGCCTAGAACAATCTGCCCGCTCTTGCCACAGCCCTCCCTGACACTTATTCATCCCCATTAAAGCTGAAAGCTTCCCCAGCTCAGGAGGGGCAGATTTAATTAACCTGCTATTTTCTGCCCTTCTCATTAGACCATTAATGAGAGTTCTAATGAGTCTGGGTGTGACAGTGGTCCCAATAGCCTGTCACAGCAGTGTCCTCCTCTCCCTACAGCAGCCACTGAACACTGAGTTGGGATCTTCCAGGCAGAAGCAGGAATTCTTCCATGGAGTGATGAGGAGCAGTCACTCCCCAGTGCAGCAGGAGCTGTCAGGAATGAGCTGTTTGATGCTGCATGTGGTGTGGCCCTGCCTTCAGGGTCTCCCTCAAGCCAGGCTTTGGAAGGATAAAACAAACAGATCTCCCTCCACTGGGCTCCTGGGTGCCCTGGGAATGGTTAAGGAATGGTGACACACCCCTGGACACCTCTGGAAGCCTCCTGTGCCCAGAGTAAATCCTGCATGCTCCAGCAGCACCTGGGGATGGAAATGTGCACCTTCATGCTGCTGGGTGGCAACAGAATTCGTGTGCCAGAAAAATGCCTGAAATTTCATCTACATTTCACACCTAAACTTGCCAGGGAGCTGGGATGAGTTTGAGAGGTGCAGTGGCAACTGCAGTTCAGGTGCTGGCAGCTCCTGGGGACATCTGTCACTGCAAGAGGCCCCCTTGTCCCAGGGACAGGTCACTGCTGCTGCTTCACTCGTGGAACCACAGAACAGCCTGGCTTGGAAGGGACCTTTTAAATGTCACTCAGTGCCACCCCTGCCCTGGGCAGGGACACCTCCCACTGTCCCAGGCTGCTCTGAGCCCCATCCAGCCTGGCCTTGGACACTGCCAGGGATCCAGGGGCAGCCACAGCTCCTTTGGGCACCCTGTGCCAGGGAACAATTCCTTCCCAATATCCCATCCATCCCTGACCTCTGGCAGTGGGAGCCATTCCCTGTGTCCTGTCCCTCCATCCCTTGTCCCCAGTCCCTCTCCAGCTCTCCTGGAGCCCCTTTAGGTGCTGGCAGGGGCTCTGAGCTCTCCCTGGATCCTTCTCTTCTCCAGGTGAGCCCCCCCCGAACTCTCCCAGCCTGGCTCCAGAGCAGAGGGGCTCCAGCCCTTGGAACATCTCTGTGGCCTCCTCTGGACTTGCTCCATCAGCTCCAGATCCTTCCTGTGCTGTGTCCCAGGGCTGGGGCAGCTCTGCAGGTGGGGTCTCACCTGAGCAGGGCAGAATCCCTCCCCGTCCCCCACTCTCTGGGGTCAGGCCAGGACATGCAGGAAACAGAGCAGAATTTGTCTCTGGTTTCTTTGTGATCCTGATTTGCTGTCACCTTCCTCCAGAGCTGGTGCTTCCCCATGTGAGTCTGACCAGGCTGTGCACAAGGGAAGAGGGTTTGGGCTGTTTATCCCAGAAAAAGGGCTGTGTGAGGGGGGTGGCACCCCAAATAACATCTGAGGAGGAAAGAAGGAGGGAGAGGCCACAGGTGGTAAAGCAGAACCAGCAGCATCCTGGAAGGAAACACTTCCATGAGTAGTGATGTAGGATTTGGACTCTGGAACTCAGGGGAGATTGGCTGAGTCCACTCTGGAAAAGTCTTCAAGGAAGGGAAGGCAGAGACTGAGGCAGCAGAGGTGAGGACAGTTTGGAATTCCCAGCTTCACTCCAGAGCATTCCTGCTTTTCCTGTGAATGGTCCTGGCCTGATGCCCCACCTGAGACTGGGAGGGGATTTGCTGGGCAGCTTTGTGGAGTTTTGGGGTTGGGAGGCGGGAATACTGAGGAGGTTTGGGAACCAAGGCTGGCAACAAGAATATTTTGGGAAGTGATGTCTGGAGAATTCCCACTGGAGCCAGCAGGGTCTGTGCTCCTTGTCCTTGCTCCTGTCAGAAGCTCCACAAATGATTTCCCTAGGGATAGGAGAGTTGGCTCTCACTTTGCCAGGGAAAAAAAAGAGTGAGCGATCACAAGGTGATGCCTTCAAATCCACAAGATTTACTCTTCTTTTTCCTTGACTTGCATTATATGACAAATCCTCCCCAAAAAATGCTGTGAATATGCTGGGATGAGGCTTTTCCAGGTTGGAAGAGATGAGATATTCTGCTTGGAAATGCATATATTACCCGTGAGGGGCCATTTGGGTGCCTGATGTTATTGCTCCTGCAGGTTTGAGCTTTCCAGTGGAATTTCTGTGATTCTTCTGTAGTTTCTACTCATAATTTGACCAATTTCTTCCTATTTTCACTTGAGTTCATTCCTTTGATGAGATGATTCATATTTCCCCCACATCAGTTGATCCTTGGTCTCCCTTCCATGCTGAAGGAGATGAATTAAACAAAGATGGCAAATGAAATGGAAAGAAATCCACTTAGTCCCATGAAATATTAGCAGGCACTTTTGGGAAGTGAGCCCTGCTGCTCTGGAAGGAGGGAGGGAGGGAGGGAGGGAGGGAGGGAGGGAGGGAGCTGCAGGGTGGGAATTCTCTGTCCCCCAGGACATCTGCAGGGCCTGCCTGTGGGATGGTGATTGTCTCAACCAAATTCATGGTTTGGTTCTTTCCATTAAGCAATGAGGCTCAGGGGCTGAACTCAGGGACAGCCTGGCCCTTGTGCTTGCTGGGGAGAGGAAGGACAGGTGGCCCTGCCCCAGGGCATGGAGGGGTGACAGGAACATCCAGTCCTGGGGACACACAGTCCCATGGAAAGGAGAAAATACTGTTCTTATTCAAGGAAATCTTTTCTTTCCTCTGCAATGGTCCTGAATGCTTCAACAACTTGTCTGTGGAGAGGGATGCCCAGCTGGGATGAGAGCCCAGCCACCAGGATGGTTTATGGAAGTAATTCCACATGGATGGATGATCCAGCTCCTTTCTAAGGACTGCGTGTGGGAGCATGGCCAGAACTTGCTGACTTCTCATTCCTTATAAACCTGAAATCCAGAGGATTTCCAGAGGCAGGGAAGACCAGGGAGGGTTGGAAGCAGCAAGTATTAAAGCCCTGGAGGTGAGGAGAGGCTGCTCAGCTGGAATCTGTGCTGTGGAGAAAGAGGAGATGTTAACAAAGCTAAGGCTCAAAGGTGTAGAAATTCAGAGAAAAATACCTGGGAAAGCACTGAAACAGGCTGGCCAGGGAGTCACCATCCCTGGGAGTGCTCCAGAAACATGTACCCATGGCACTGGGGACGTGCTTCAATGGCACTGGGGACACGCGTCAATGGCACTGGCTTGACACTTGGAAATCTTAGAGGGCTTTTCCAACCTTATTGATTCTACAATTCCATGAAACACCAATAATTTCTACTGCTATATTTCTTTTTCCTAAACCCAGTTGTCTTCTTCTTCTTTTTTTTTTTTTTTCCTGATATAATTTTTAAAGGTATTACTGTCACAATTATTTATTGATGGCATCACCTCGATGCCAGCAAGCCCCTGGCTCAGACTGATGTCCTGGAGGATGAGATGTGCATGAATTCCCCCAGCCTCTGCTCATGGATCTGGATTATAATAATAAATTCAGATTTATGTCAGGGAGTTGATTTCCGTGGTGGAGAATATCCTGTCTGTGGAATCAATGGACAGTTATTAAATGGATTAAGAAACAGGCAGCTTAAAGCCCTCAAAATGCGATTGTTGGTGGAGGATCAGTGCAGAACAAGCTGCTTGCACAGGAGCTTTGCAGGATTCAGCATCCACCCTGCTGTATTTCCCTGTTTTCATGAATGATCCGGAAGACATCTATAAATTACTGCCCCTGAAGTTGGCAGCTGACTGGGATTTTGCCCTGATAAATAAAGCTGAAGGCAGGGCTCTAATGCAGAGCAACTACAACTGCCTGGGAGACTGGCAGCAGGGAAGCAAGGAATGTAAATCCAGCCAGGTGCTTGGCCATCCGTCTGGGAGCAGGGAATGGGACCCTGGGAGCTGCAGAGGGATTTAAGGCCACATTGCAGAACAGGTGATTATGGACATTTAATGCCCTGTAGTGGGGGAATGGATGGACACAGGGAAGAGGGGAGGCTGATGGTGGAACAGGAGCTTTTATCCACCTGGAGTGAAAAGCAGAATGGACATCTCAATTCTCTGCAATGAGACCTTGAACTGAGCACCTAGGGCATGGAAATCTGGTGTGAATTGCTGGTGGAATTCTGTGGGATCTCAGGGCAGCTCAGCCCAGCACCAGGAGCTCAAACCCTGCTGGGCTGCAGGATCCTTTCCCCATTGCTCACTTCCCAATTTCCAGGAAAACAGGAAGCTGGATAATTAGCAGCCTGTTGTGTCCTTGTTCAGCTTGGCTTCATGGAGCTGCACATTTCAGAGGAATATGTTTATTTATAGAGCTGTGGGTGTCATGGTCCTCCGTGGTGAGTGAGCTGCACTCACCTGAGACACACACACTTACCAAAAACCAGTCCCAGCATTATCTGGGAATGAAAGGATGAGCCAGGGATGTGTGCCAGCAGCTGGGAGAGATGCTGAGGGAAAAGGGGAAAGGAGGGAGAGGGGGAGCATGGCCAGGCTGGAGATGCTGGGTGTCCTGAGGGGGATGAGGAATGTCCTGAGCCTGGTTGAGGTAGAGACCTCACAGATCACGGGCACAGCTCTGCTCCTCCCCTGCTCCAGGTGGCAAACATTGGCCTGTCTGGAGAGCTCTGGTCCTCCAGGCTCAGCAAGCTGTGAGAAATGTGATCTCCAGTGGCCTGTGTCTGCTCTGTCCTGGTCATTTCCAGCTGCTCTCTGGGACTGTGGCTGTGTCCAAGGCTGGAGTTAAATGTTCCATCTCCCTGTCCTGCCTGTCCTTGGGCTGTTTGCTCATTCTGCATCCACACACAGGACCAAACTGAGCCCATGGGGGGATGTTTGGAACAACTTTCCCTTCCAAGTTGTTTCCCAAACTTCATCCCTGCACTCCACATGATGCAGATGCTGGGGCTGCGAGCAAAAACTGAGATAATGTTACTTTAGAGGAAAGCTGAGGAAAATGCTGCCTTGGGCAAGGGGCTCTTCCAGAAGCTGTGGGGGTGGGATCTGCAGCTGGCAGGGGGTGCAGTCCCAGATGGCTGGGGGGCAGCAGGTGTAAATTCCATCTGGAGCTTCACCTCTCCTCTCCCTGAGTCACTCGCACACAGAGCCACCAACGCCAGGTTTGGAGCTGCAGGAAACTCTCCTTCTTCCTGAGGAGGTTTTGAAATATTCCTGAGGTACTTTGTGCCCCATGGGAGACCTAAATCATCTCAGGAACCTGAGTTTCCTTCCTTTGAACACCTGTTTGGCCCTGATATTTTACAGATATGGCACAGATAATCCTGACTTCTGGAGGAGCTGCTTGTGATTCACAGTGAATATTTTGTCACTTCATTCTTCCCGGTGTGGGGATGGAATGGTGGCAGGATCACACATGATCCTGCTCGTGCAGTGTGCTGGGTGCATCCTATCTGGATTGGATGGCACTGAGGATGGGGACCACTTAGGATGCCTTCAGCACAGTGCTGGAACCAGGAACAGCTTTTCTGGTCTTGTTCTTAGGGATCTGCTGGGTTTGGCGTTACTGGGCTGGGTGGGAGTTTTGGTCATGGAACTCTTGGCAAAAGGCAGCGTGACAGGGACAGATCCGGGGGAAAAATCCGTCCCTGGGAGGGTGGGCAGCCCTGGCACAGGGTGCCCAGAGCAGCTGTGGCTGCCCCTGGATCCCTGGAAGTGTCCAAGACCAGGCTGGACATTGGGGCTTGAAGCAGCCTGGGACAGTGGAAGGTGCGGGAATGAGATGGGATTTAAGGTCCTTCCCCCAAAACCATTCCATAATCTTGTGACAGATGGTCACTGGTGGCCGTCACTTGGAGAAAGTGCAGCTGTGGCATTTCACGTAACCCTGGAATGGTTTAGGTGGGAAGACACCTTAAAGCTGGCCATTCCAACCCCCTTGGTTCCTCCAGACTGTGAGGAAGAACTCCCCTCCTCCTCCTCCTCAGCTCTCTGTGCTCTGGGCCCAGCCTGGCAGGTGCCCAATGCAGCCCTGGGAGCTGGGTCAGGATCACAGCAGCTACTGAGAGCTGCTCTCCAAAACGAGCTCAGTGGCATCTGCAGAGCTCAGCAAGTGCCTGCAGGCTTTCAGGGATGTGCCCCTGTCCTGCAGCCTTCCTGCCCATTCTCTTCCCCTTTCTGTGCCCATTTTTCCCAGTAGTGCCTCAAGTTCTCCAAATGCACATTCCAGCCCATGTGCTTTCACTTTCCCTTTGGGCTTTTTCTGCCTCTCATCCAACTCCCCAGGGAGCCTTGGCTCCCTGCCTTTGCCACAGCTGGCCCCTGCTCCATGCATCTCCAGGAGATTTTGCCCTCTCCTCCTGCTGTCGTTGTGGAATTTGGTACCTGGCTAAAGATCAAGTCCATCTCTCCTGCCCTGAGCCAAATCCCCACAAGCCCAACGTGCTCCATGGAGTCCAGAGCCTGCTGCTGTGGTGCCACACTGGTGGAGGGGACACCAGGACAAGGCTTTGCATTGTGTGTTCAGGAGAGCTGGACATATCCATGGCTATTCCATCTCCAGATGTGATCACGTCCTGGAAAGGCCCACACTGCTGCATGCAGAGGGAAAGCAGTTCTGAGGAAGGAAAGGGGAATACTGGGAGTTTGGATGGGCCAGCAGCATGTGGGACCTGCACTGTCTGCACAAAAAGGACCAGGGCTGAACTGTGTCAAGCCAAGGACTGGAATGAACCCACCTAAGAGGCCTTTCCCATGGAAATTCTCCATGTTTTAATTTAGGCTCATTATCTTCTCCCTTTAAAAGGTCAGGAGATTCCCCCTTCCAGATGTATCACAAATGGAAAGAGGACAGGTGGCAACCATGCAGATTTATCCTGTATTATGTGAGAACAGCTGAAAATTCTGCTTGTGTTGATTGACTTGGCAGAGAGAACCCCACCAGGTGAGGGGCAGAGCACACACCTGGCAGGAGCACTCACTGCAAAATGGGCTGCTGTATCCATAGCATTTTCCTGTGCCTATCCATAGGAAACAGGGATCACTGGGTCAGGTTTTCAGTGCTTAAGAACCTCAAAGATTAGTCCTGATTTCATGAAAATAATTTTAAATACCATCTTTAACCTTTAGCCAGTTTGGGTTGGCTAAGTCCTTATTTATTTTTCCCTGTGAGGGAGACGAGGTGCTAAAATGGAATTTCCAGAGAAGCTGTGGAACTTCTGTAAAAGTCCATCTGAACCCCTACATAAGCTTGTTTAAACCTCTGCAGCCTTCCATCTAAATCTGTGAAAAATTCCTTCTCAATCTCTGCAATTGTCCATCCAAACCTCTGCAAAGTCCATCTAAATCTCTGCAGATGTCCATCTGAACCTTTGCAAAACCCCGTCTGAACTTCTGCATTGTCCACCTGAAACTCTGCAATTTTCCATCTGAACACCTGGAAAATTCCATCTAAACCTCTGTCATGGTCCCTCAGAACCTCTACAAAACTCCATCTAATCCTCTGCAATTTTCCATTTGAACTTCTGCAGAATTCCTTCTAAATCCCTGCCCGATTCCTTCTGCACCCTTCCATGTATCTGCACCCGCCCAAGTATTGCACTCCCACCCCTGCAGGGAAGAGCAAAATCTGTGGAGTAGAGCAAAAACATCAGGATCAGCATTCCCACAGGGACCTTGGAAGGATCCTGAGGAGGGGAAGGAAGCTTTTATGTCTGGCAGGGAGCCAGGGAAGCTCTGCCCCACTGTTTGCCCAGGGCTTGGAGAAAGTGCCAGAGAAAGTTCCCACTTTTTATAGCTGCATTCCCACCCATCTGCTCCTGGATCCTACCTCAGCCCAGCCCAATGTCCTGGCCTGGCTCCCTGCAGCTCTTCTCACCTTCTTTTATTGGAATCGGGACTTTTCCCATCCCCTGGCCTCCCAGGGCATCCTGGCCTGTAATAATTGTTAATTGTTATTGTTAACCAGGGACCTGATGTCTCCCTTGATACTTCCCCTCGGAAAGGTTCTGGTGACGTTTTCTCTGAGCAGCTCTCACACCTCTGTGCCTTGCAGCAAGCCTTGGGAATTCAGCAGGATGAAAACCCTCTGGCTACAGAAAAATCTTTAATTTTTCTGCTCCTTGTCAAGTTCTCATTCAAATGGGCTGAAACACAAACCATTCACTCTCCCCTTCTCCTTCCTCTCCCTGCTGCTGCCGCGAGAAATGCTGGCAAAGCACCAAAATCATAACCCTGTCCAAATGTTCTTAGGCTAAATCCAGGCTGCTGCCAAAATTTTGGGAGTGAGGGACAGCCACTGGCAGGGATGGGGAGTCCCACAAGTGGGAGCTGCTTTGGCACATCCCAGGAAAGGATGGAGCTGTCCCAGGGGAGGTTTGTGCTGCCCTGAGCTCCTGGAATGAGCTGTGGAGCTCAGCCCCGAGCCATGCTGAAGATTCAGCGTTCAAACTCCCCTGGAGGTTTGGGAGGATGGAGTGGAAAAATTGCACAAGATATAATTCATTTTTAACCTTCTTCCCTTCAAAATATCCCTGCAATATTAAGTCCAAGAATCGCATTAAGGGGGTGTGATTTAGGAGGGAAAGATGAACATGGAAGCGAGGAGATGGCATGTGCAGTGCCTGCTCCCTGCCGGGATGCATTACCCAAATGACCTTTCAGCCCTCACCCTAGCTGGGATTTTTCCTGCTCAAACCCTGGATGTTCCAGAGGGGCAAGACACAGAACTCAGTCTCAAAGGTTAATGGGTTAATGCAGTCCCAGAGGATGTGGGATCAGGGACAAGTCCGGGGTGGGGTTCAGGTGCCTAAATTGCAGGGCTGGCACGGGTCTCACACGGAGCTGTGCCAAACCTGCCCACACCATCCCTGCTGCCCCAGGCCCCCAGGGGTGTCCAAAAGGGAATTAGCTCCCCACTTTTTGGCTGCTGGGATTCATCATGGGTGTTTTGGTGTGAGCTGGGGCTCGAGCTCCAGCCCCTGGGGAGTGATGCAGAACCCCGGAGCTCACTCACCCGGGGACCTTGCTGACTGTCCCACCTGAGAGGGGTGTCTGACGCCCCAAAATCCCCATGGAGATGCACAGGTGCCCCAGGACCTGCTTCAGCCCCAAAACGTTGTGCTGCAGCTGCCTGGGGGTGGCAGGGACCTGCTCTGCCCCGCAGCGGTGACTCTGGTGCCTATCCCAGGTGTTTCATGGTGGCAAAACCTCACCCCCATCCTCTCCTCCCGGCTGGAGCCGCTCCATCACTTCCTCTCCGTCCTTGCTCTCCGCTGCAGAAGGGAGGGAAACTCCAGACTGCTCCGAGCCGTTGTCCTTCCTCAGTGACCTCTCCATCCAGCGGCACTTGGAATGCATGAAAGAGCTGCCCTCCTCCCTGCGGCACAGGCACAGCCCCACCTTTGGCCACAGGACAGAGCGGGAGGCACCAGGAGCAGCCGAGTGCGGAAATTCAAACCATGCCCACGGAATTTCAAACGGTGCCCACCCCGAGCCGGGAATTGGGCAGCTCCGGTGTGTCCCTGCTGTAAACAAAGGCAAAACGCCGTGTGCATCAGCAAAAGGCTTTGTGTTGTAAAGTGCTCCCTTTCTGTCCGAGCGGGAAAGAATTCAGATGATTATTGACCTTTCACTGCAGGAAAGCCACGTTAGAATATCTCCCAATCAGTCGAGAGCAGAGCAGCGGTGAAAGGGCACCACACTGCAGTTCGCTTTGGCCTCCTGAAAAAAAAGTTTGCAAAGCATCTGTTGGATTCCCCGGAGCCTTTTCTTTCTAATGGCCACGTTTGCCAAGGCGCTGGCCCGGGGGAGGGCGGACAGGCAGATAATGGACCCGCTTTAATTGCTTCCAGTTCCATGAATCAGAACACTCGGGGATGGCAAAGGGGAAGTGCTGCATCTTCACTGAAGGAGCTTTCTGGCTTTTAAGAAGGCTCTGGAGGAACAAATGCTAAAGTCAAAGCCAAAGTCTTGGAGGGACGGAAGGTTCCAGGTTTTGGAATTCCTTTCATGTTTTGCTTTTGACAGGAACTCTCGGGTTAAGTTTTAATCATGTTCTCAAAGAGAGAGGGATGGTTTCTCGGCTAAGAGAGGAGGGGATGGGTGTCATTCCAAGAGCCTTTTCCTGGGTCCTGAGATGGACGAGTCCAGCTGGAGGATCCACTGTCCGGTGGTGGTGGGAGCTCACTGCAGATGAGAATTGGGATGGATTTATCTGCAAGGTGAAGGGAGGATGCTGTTCCCCATTGGGAGCTGAGCATGGCACGTTCTGGGAACGGGCACAAAGGGAACCTTCTGACCTCCCTCCTCCTTGTGACAGCTGTGAATCACAGACTCCTGCAGTGCTTTGAGTTGGGAAGGACCTTTAAGCTCGTCTCATTCCACCCCTTGAGCCAACCTTCCACTACCCCAGGCTGACCCAAGCCCTGTCCAACCTGGCCTTGGATGTCTCCTGTCCTCCAGTCCAAGAGGAGGGGATGTTTTTCCTGGAAAAGGAAGGAGCCCATGGCCAGAGCTGAACCCAGTGCTCCAGGGAAACAAATTAAAACATGCCAGTGCAAGGTCTGGGCGGCTCATGGCACTTGGTGGCCACTGAGGTCTGGGACACCCTGAGACCAGGCACAGCTGCTGTTTGGACAAGAGCCACTGGAGAAGGATATTGGAGGAGCAGGGAAAGCTGTGGCAGGATCCCTGGGGTCACAGCACACCCAGCCTGGCTGGGGACAGAAGTGTCACCTTGGCTTCCCATGGCTTCATCCACTGCTGCCCTTCCCCCTGGCCCTGCCCTGGTGGGGAGTGACAGCGGCTGGGCTGTGCCATGGATCAGTCAGGACACGGCTGAGTTGCACGGCAGGAAAGCTACTGGAAAAAGGCTTTGGGGGATGATTGACAGCAACTGTCTCAGTGGAAGGAGCTAATCCGAGCAGCTCATGAACACCAGGTCCCTAATTAAAGCACACAGGCTGGCCCTGCTGTAATTAATTTCCCGGTGCTGCTGGCTCTCAGTGCCACTGACTCACCGCTGCTGGCAGCCTCCGGGGCATGGGAGCGGGACAGGGAGAGCCTGAGCCTGAGCAGGACCTGCCCCTCCCCTCCTGCAGCCACAGTGCTCCAGCCCTGGCGCAGCCAGGAGATGGGACAGGACCCTGCTGCTGGCGTGGGAGCTTCCCACGGGAACAGAGATCCTGTGAATAACCTGTGCCCGCTCAGCCGTCAGGATGGCTGGTGGCACAGGGCAGGGTGATGCTCATGGCTCATTCTCTGTCAGCTGCTTCTCCTCTCCTCTCCTCTCCTCTCCTCTCCTCTCCTCTCCTCTCCTCTCCTCTCCTCTCCTCTCCTCTCCTCTCCTCTCCTCTCCTCTCCTCTCCTCTCCTCTCCTCTCCTCTCCTCTCCTCTCCTCTCCTCTCCATGGATTTACAAGGATTTACAAGGATTTTTCGTGCCCTTGGCTGGAGCTGGACAGCCTGGTGTCACTGTGATTCCTCTCACTTGGGAAAGGGTTTTTGCATTCCCTCTGCTGTTTGCCGTTTATTCCTAAGGCCTGTGGGATGCACCCGGGCTGTGGCTGGATTGTCCTCAGGCCATGGCAGGGAGGAGCAGCCTGGGGACAGCTGGGTCCTGCCTCAGTGTCCCAGTCCGAGCTGTTCTGCTGGAGTGAGAGGTGTTGCATAAGGAGGTGACTGCCGGTGTCACCCCCAGCCCTGTTGCTCAAACCACGGAGCTGAAGAGACAGGCTCCAGAAATTCCCTTTCCTCTGCCCACAGGGTTTCATTAGCAGCTGCAGAGGGGTGGCCAGAGAGTCGCCAACACTGTTTTAATTTCCCAGGAGGCTGCTCGTGGTGTGCCATGGCCGCAGCAGGGAGTTTCAGTTGTCTCGCTTCACTGTGCTTCATGCAATGGGACGTGACACGTCAAAACATGACAAGGCAGCCAGAATGTGTCACAACACTGCGCTCAAACTCTGCCTTGCAGGGCTGCTCAGCAGCTGATAGCATCGGGCTCCAATTATCTCTGCATGCTGAGCTGGGCTTTTTATCCTTTGTGGAAAATGATATATAGAACTCTCCTGCCTGTATTGGACTATTGGATCACATCAGATTTATTAACCACGCACGGGGAATCGTTCTGACCAGACTGGCACCCAAACCTGGCATCTCAGCCTATTTGTACAGGAAAGAGACTTTCCCACCTTAGCTTTCCTGATTGTTATTCCTTCAGGAAAGATCTGGTGAGGTTTCTATGTGATTTAATTGGTTATTTTTGGTATTTGATGTGGTTTCATTGGCCACAAGAGCACCTGCCAGGCTCTAAGGGAGGTGCAGCTACTGCCTTCAGATTTGCCCCAGGAATTTGCAAGGCTGTATGTGGCTCCAGTCTCCCCAGTTCATCCCATTCTGTACTGCTAGGCTTTCCTGTCTGGCTTTTTGCAAGCTCCTTTTCCACCTTACTTTGTAATGAGGCACCAGCATCCCAGAACCATGTTTTGAGTTTTTCACATGAAAAACCCACAACAGCAGCAAAACTCCCACAAAAGAGGCAAAGCCACTCTTGTCCCAAGGCTGGAGATTGCCAGCAGTGGGGAGGTCATGTCCTGTGGCCAGAGGTGCTGTGACAAGCTGGGAAGGAGTCACAGTGTCCCTGCTTGCATGTGGCATTCCCAAATGGAGCCTCCCACTGCTCTGGCTGCTGCCCATTCATTTTATCTCCTGTTTGCAGAAATCAGACTAATTACTGGCTGCTAATTGCTGGGAAAGCACTGCTGGCACTGCCTCCCTTCCCACCAGAGCAGGGAACAGCCTGGCTCTTCAGCAGGACCTTCAGGGACCCTCGAGGTCCCTCTGGACAAGATGCTGCTCTGTCCACCCCTTTCCTCCTTCCAGGCTCATTCCCAGCTCCACAGCAGGTGAATTTGGGGAACCAAAATGCTTCCTTGGGATTTCAGTGCAGCCCAGCTCCTGGGGAGGTGGGTGGGCATCACCAGTAAGAAAATGTTGCTCTCCAGGGTTTTGCAGCCCCATGGGGCTGCCAGCATGCTTGGGACATGGAATCTGTTCCTCCCTTGCACACCTGGTGGGATCCCTGACTGAAGCCTTGCTTGTGACTTTCTCCTACAACAGCACAATGGAAAATTCTGCTGTTTCTTCTCTTCCTCGGTGGCTGCAAAAGTTCAAAGGAAAAAAATATGGGGAGAGAGGAAGCAGGAATATGTGGCTGTTTTGAGCAGGAGAAGGAAAGGATCCTCTTGGCCCTGAGACTTCTCCAGGCAGGTCTGACCTGAAAGTTATTCTGGGAATGTCTCACAGTTATTTCTCCCAGGAGATCAAATCAGTCCAAAATTATTTGTGGAAAGTCACAGTTATGTTTTGAGAGCAGTGTAGGGACAGCTGCTTGTTTGGAAGAGTTGTTCCGTGACCCTGCAAAGCGAGGAGCTGGTGGCACTGCTGGGTGGGATTTGGAGTTTCCTGATATATCCCAGGTGCTTTTCCAGTGGCTGAGCTGTGCCAGGCATGCCCCTGGCAAAGGGAAATGCCCCAGAATTCGGTCCCTTTGCTCACAGGTAAGATCTTGGGAACAGGGCTGGTGTTGGATGTGCGAATCCAAAGCACTGATCCCTCTCGCCTCCCGAGGGTGCAGGACAGAGGAGGTGCTGGGACTCTATCTCTACAAGTGCACATTGATTTAATCTCCTGAGTTGAATCCCATTTTTAATCCTACATTTTAATCTCTGTCTGCCCTGGCATCTGTTTGTGGTTGGTGGTGCCACACCCAGAGGGGGAATTTCAGGCTCCTCTGCAAAGAGAAGTGCTCTCCATGACCCTGCCTAATTCCCACCCTATTTCTGTCATTCCTCAGGAAGCAAACTGCTGATTTTGGTGCTTTGCTTGAACATCCCATCAGAAGTGGAGTCCTGCCCCGGGGCATGTGTATGCTACAGTGAACCCAAGATCACCATCAGCTGCCAGCAGCAGGGGCTGACAGCCATCCCCACGGAGATCCCCATCCAGAGCCAGCGCATCTTCCTGCACAACAACCGGATAACCCTGGTGAGGGCCACCAGCTTCACCTCCTGCCGCAACATGACCATCCTGTGGATCCACTCCAACAACATCAGCCTCATCGAGCCCGGGGCCTTCTACGGGCTCACCAAACTGGAGGAGCTGGACCTCAGCGACAACACGAACCTGAAATCCATCAACCCCGTCACCTTCCGGGGGCTTGTGCACCTCCACACCCTGCACCTGGATCGCTGCGGGCTCCTGGAGCTCTCCACGGGCCTTTTCCGAGGGTTGTTCTCCTTGCAGTACCTCTACCTTCAGGATAATAACCTCCAGATCCTGCTGGACGACACCTTCATTGACCTGGCCAACCTCACGTACCTGTTTTTGCACGGGAACAAAATCAAGAGCTTGTCGGAGAACGTCTTCCGTGGGCTGATCAACCTGGACCGGCTGCTGCTGCACCAGAACAGGGTGAGTGTGGTGCACCGGCGCGCGTTCCATGACCTGGGCAAGGTGCTGACCCTGTACCTGTTCAACAACAACCTGACCGTGCTGACGGGGGACACCATGGCCCCGCTGGTGTCCCTGCAGTACCTGCGCCTCAACGGCAACCAGTGGATCTGCGACTGCCAGGCCCGCTCGCTCTGGAATTGGTTCAAGCAGTTCAAGGGCTCCTCCTCGGAGCTGGAGTGCCACCTGCCCCCTCGCCTGGCAGGCCGGGACCTCAAGCGGCTGCAGAGCTCCGAGCTGGACAGCTGCGTGGACTCCTTCAACCAGATCCGCACCAGTGTTTTTAGCACTAAAACCAGGTCGGGGAAGCTCCCCACAGGGCTGCCCCCGCTGGGCTCCCACGATGGCTCCTCCAAGTGCTGCCAGCCAGAGATGGACAAGTCTTTTATTTACGAGGCTAAGGGCAAGGCAGGGCCCTCCTCGCACAGCAGCCGCTCTTCCAACAACCACCTCAAGGAGAAGGAGAACATGTCCAGGCCCAAGTACATGGAGACAGACCCTTCCAAAAATGGCAGCAACAAGCAGATAAATGATTCCCCCTTTGGGACCTTCCCCAGCATTGTAGACCCTCCTTTGACCAAGTTGAGACCCGAATTTCTAGAGCCCATTGAACCTTCCACAGTCCCAACCAAAAAGAGGCAGGGCTGCTCTAAAAAGAACAGATCAAAGGCCCAGTGCCGCCTCACCCAGCAGGGGAACAGCTCCACGTTACAGCTCAGCCTAAGCCTTTTGATCCCCCCCTTGGTGTGGAGCTTACTGTTATTCTGCTAAAATTAACTCTTTTCCTGGGTTGATCACACTTTAATACTCGACTTTTGCTGACCTCCATAAATGTTGCAAACAAAAGCAGGACTCCCATCCACCGTGAGAAAGCTTTGTTACACAAAACTTAACTGGATGCCTTTATTAAAACAAACAAACAAAAAACAAACGAACAAAAAAAAAGACAAATACTGAGATGTACATAATTTATTTGTCCTGAAACCTGTGAATTATACCTTTGGTCTTCGGAACTTCACTTGCCCACAAAGCAGCTTTTGCTACAGCAGATGGTAAAGAAATATGGTTTATTTACAGGGAAAAAAAAAAAAAGTGTAAGAAATGCTCTGAAAAGAATGTCTAAAATCTGTTTGTAACTCGCCATCACACTGAACAATGTTGCAGGTTCCCATTTGCAGAGGTAATGGATTTGATGCTGTTTTAATCCTATGTTGATGACTCTTGCAGTTTTTCCGTCTCCATTCCATCCTTCACACCACGTTTATGGGCAGCATTTGTTAAAGAATGCTGCCTTCCCCTTCACAAGATTGCAGTATATATAGATATGCATTTTATTTTACTTGTGTACAAGTATACAAAAAAACCCTATAAAATAAAGATTTCTTTTTCCTAAGTGGTTGTCATCTGCGAGGGTGAAGGACTTGGAGCAGCTAAAAAGCTGAAAATTTAAAAGGATGTGGAGTGTGATCTGAGCATTTAACACCACAGTGATAAATAAGGCATTTTTGGATGGTTATGCAACCTTTAACTGGTGCCAGCAAAGGGTTTGGTTGTGTGAAACATGCCCTGCATATGCTCCTGTTTCCCTTCAAACTGTCTCACCTTCTCCAGCATCATTCGGATTCCAGGATGATCAGAAGAGCAGGAAATGCTGGCCCAGCCCCTCAGAGCTGGGCTAGAGGAATGTGAGAAACAATCCCAAGATTTGGGCAGGGCTGTTTTTCTCCTGCTCTGCACAGATGGGCTCAGCTCTGTGGTAGGTCCTGAGTGGAGCAGCACTGGGATTTAGGAAATAGGGGGGATCTCCCCAGAAACACAGGGCCTGGCAGCTCAGGGCCCATCCCTGCCAGTGGTTTCATCTCCAGGGTGACCTTGGGATGTTAAGAAGAGAAACCATCGCTGTCCATGCAATGTCCCCACCATGTGGGGTGGGACCCAGTGGGCCACAAAGTGGAGCTGGCTGTGCCCTCCTGGCACTGCAGCTGCCCCCTGGGCCAGGCCAAGAAGGGCTGGCACAGAGCTTATCAGGAGGCTGCTTTTCCTTATCAAACCACAGAGATTCTCCTGTGCCACTCTCTCCTGCTGGGTTTGGAGGTCTCTGAAGGGAGGAGCAGCCTGTCACACATGGCTGGCAGGGCATGGGGGCCAGAGGAACACAGTGGCCCAGTCCCAAGGGAGTTCCAGGATTATGTGTGGAAGTCAGACTAGGGGCTCCAGGTTGCACCATCCCTTGGGGCTCCCAGCACTGGGACTGGTGCTGAGCTTCTCAGAAGGAGGGAGACACTGCTAGCCAGGAGTGAAGGGCATCAGCAGCACCACAGCTTCCTTCCAGCCTTGTCCTAGGCCTGATGGCTCATGAGGAGGGAGCAGAGAGCATAGGGAGAAGCAGGAGGATGCTTGGATGGCTGATGTCCCATCCTGGGATGCTGTGGGGCAGGGTCTGTCACCACCCTGGGATGCTGCTGGCTCTTCTCACCTCTACCACAGCCAGTTCCCACCTGGGTGAGTGACAGGAAGTGCCCAAAGTGCTGCATTTGTGATCTGTCTCCAAATCCATCCCTGGGGCTGCCAAAAAGGTGTGGCACAGACTCCTGGGAATGAACATTTCCCTAACGTCACTGTGATGGGGACAGGCCAGTCTCTCCCTGCTGGGCAGGTGCTGCTGTGCAGAACAGCCCTGGGATCCCAGCAGATCCCACTCCTGCCAGCCCAGCTCCATGATCCAGCCTCTGCAGAGGCTCCAGGTGTGTTTGGGTGCAATTTCATTGTCCTGCCAGAAGGACAGAGCAGGAAATCAGTGCCTGTGCTGGGACAGTGCTGGGGAGAGCTGGCCAGTCCTGCCAGCCCTGCTGTGTGTGACCAGTCTGGTGTGCCCCTGTCCACACCCCCAGGCCACTGACTGGCACCTTAGCAGCCACCTCCTGCCATTCCTGCTCACATCTGTCCCATCATGCCAGCGCTGAAGGATTTCCCAAGGTCCTGCATTCTCTGTCTCATCTCAAAAAGCATCATCAAGACTCCTGAAGGATTCAAACCTACCCTGGGATCTGAATCTCAGGAGCAGAGAGCAGCTTGGTCACGGGGTCAGCACCAAAGCTCATGGAAAAGCTGGAAGATTTGCTGGATGCTGTGACGGGCTCCCATGGAAGCTCCTGTTTGGGTCATAGGCTCAGTGTGACTCCTTTGTACAGCAATCAGTGATTCTTGCAGTCCAAAGTCCTGCTCCATGGAGGCAAGACCAGGTAGCAAAAATACAAGATGAACCTGAAAGGAAAAAATTGAGAAAAAAGAGAACACTGTGGCATTTCTCTCAGCAGCTGAAGGGCAGAGCTGGGCGCTGGGCTTGCCCTGCCCAAAGCAGGATCTCGGGAAGTGTGGCTCCCTGTGGACAATGCAAAGCAGACAGGGAATTCCTGTCACTTATCCTGAATGGAGCAGGAGCTGCACTCTGCCAACCCAGTGACACCGCTCCTGCTTTCTAGAGCTTGGCTCTGCTGTGCTTTCAGTGGCTCCTAGGACTGTACCTTGGACACAAGCCCAGAAGAGTCCCTCGTGCTAATTTCCTAGATTTCCTGCTGTCCAGATGCCAATTCCTGTGTTTACAGCCATTAGAAGGCCATTGGAATGACAAATATTGAAGAAGGGGATGCAGTGGGCAGTAGGAATTCCTGTAGAAGCTTGGTCTTCTAAAGGCTGAGCTCTGGTATTGGTGGGGTAGGAAAGCACTTCAGATGGAGTTTCACTCTTGCTTTGTGCTTTGCTGGGGTTGGTGCAACTCTTCTGGATATTCCCAGGCTTATCTTTCACTCAGATGTCACTGAGTTCAGTGGGATTCATCCAGCAGGGCTCAGGACCTTGTTGGCTGTTCCCCACCTCAGGATCCTTCCTTTCCCTGCCTTCTCACCATGCAAGTCACATTCCATTTTCTGCTCCTGTCACTGATGCCAGCAATGAAATCCAAGAGACAAAGTCAGCAGCAAGGAGGCAGGAGGGATGAGGGATGTGATCCCTGAAAAGAATGGGCTCCCTATCATCAGCAGAGAGCTGCAGTACTCAGCACCCCCTGTCCCCTGGCACTGCTGAAGAGGCAGCCACACCACAGGCCCTCCAGCATTGTGTTCATCCTTAATTCTCCAGAATTTGTCTCCATGCATTGCTGGCTGGCAGTTCCAAGCAGGAACAGAACCAAAAGAGAAATCCTTCTTCCACGTTTTCAGACCCATCTGGAAGGACAACTCAAGCTGGCAGTGAGATGATTGTGCCCCTCCTTGTCATGGTCACAGGAAGGGTGTTTGTCCTCTGCTCCTCCCTTCCCATGCTCCTGCAAGGGGATGGGGCTGTGTCTCTGCCTGTGGATGGGGAAGTGGATTCCAAAGGCCTGTGCAGGTGGGCATTTATCCCATCCTGAACGGGGTCCCTGACACACAGGTCCTCGCTTCAAGGGACTCATCTCTGCTGCAAAGCTACAACACCTGATGTGGACAGATTTTATGGAAGAGGAATTTCATCCAACTGGTTTTGAAGGATTTTTCTTCCCTTTGCTAATGGATAACTGTGATTCACCGGGATGAAAAGTTCAGGGAGGGATGCTGTGGCTCTGATGTAATTTCCATCAGTGAGACCTTTCCCATCAAAGCTGGAAGCAAAAGCGGGGTAATGCAATGTGGAAGAAGCCCCGCTGATGGCCTGGTTCTGCAGATGTCCTGGCAATGGATTAGGAAAATAACCTGGCCATGGAGCAGGAAGGACTGAGTTACTCTGACACCTGTTCAGGTTCAGGTACAGATGTGTTCTCCTGAGGAGTCCTCCCTGTTCCTGTCCAGAGCCCCTCTAAGCCTTTGGAGTACAACCAATCTGAGTGTGGGCAGTGACAGTGCCCCATGGGGCTGGG